>CAHIKZ030002578.1:2327500-2382500 GCA_903632075.3 Acanthosepion pharaonis
ATTCGTCTGGGAAGATGATTACAACTATTTTCTCTGCAGACTCTCTCTCTTTCTCTCTCTCTCTCTCTCTCTCTATATATATATATATATATACATATATATATATATATATATATATATATATATACACACAAACATATATATATATATATATATATATATATATATATATATATATATAAAAGTGAACATAGAAGTCAACGCTTAGAGCGACAGTCTGTTTCATGCTACATGCATCTAGCATGAAACAGACTGTTACTTTTATATTTACACACGCTCTATCTCTGATATTGAGCACTTTATCCCATAAATATAGCACATCTTAAGACTATATTTCATATATATATATATATATATATATATATATATATATATATATATATATATAGAGAGAGAGAGAGAGAGAGATTCTTCATAAAATCCAATGAAGAATCTGAAATGCGATTGGTCCTGACCTATTATCTCGGCTAAAGTCACTTTCCCACCGCCGTAATGTATCTTCCCTGTGTATTTTCTATAAATACTTTCATGGCCATTGTTCTGATGAACCTCCCTCTATGATACATTCACTTTACGAATTTAATCGCAGTACGAAATTCGCGGTTAGGTCTTATCATTTTACAGTTAAAATGTCTAGATGTAACTGTTATTTCTATGTTAACACTTCTTTTTCTCGCTTTAGGCTTCTTGTTTTCTCGTCAACTTTGGTCCTAAAAAATTTATATGTAATGCCAATCGTTAGCGTTTTTTTTTAAAATTCTTGTTCTTTTATTGCCCTCTCTCTTTAATAGTAGTTTTTCTCATATTCTCTATCACTCAGTAACCCCTTGCGTCCTAGTAGCTTTATTACCTTGCTTGGGGTGAAATGATTAAAAAGAAGATATGAGTCTTGAAAGAAAACCGAGCTTTATTTAAATTAATATGAATAAAAAAACTTAAGCTTATGAAAACGGGAAATGATGATTATGATGATGACACAGTAGATGAAAATAATAACAGTGTCTTCTTTTTCGTCGGTGCAACCAAGATTGGGAAGAACTTGTACCCTTCTTTTGAATTGAAGATAACAAAAAACAATCTTCTTCATAAATGCTTTTTTTTTATTTACGCTTCGAGTACGACATGTCCACATAGACGTAAAATCTCTATTTTTTTTTTATACTTTCTTCATTTTTAAGAATTGTCATAACTAATTTACCTCTCTCCACAAGGGAATTTCTTGCTGGTGCATTCAAGAAATCTCTTAATACATGATGAGACGCAAAACCACACAGATAACAATTCCGACGACAAACAGCAACAGCGAAAACAAAAGTATTAGATCGGAATTCAGACAAATGTTTGTTTCGTTTTCTTTTGTTTTTCTTGTGTATCAGAGGGTTTTTTTTTGGTCGGCCTTCATCGTACGATAATTTATTTTCCCAGCAAACGAGCAATAAATAAATACATAACGAATAAAAAATGTCTACTATTCTGAAGAATACGAAAAGCTTATTTATTTGTTGTGGATTCAAAATCTACGCTTGTTTTCACACGATGAGATTCACGCGAGAAATCACCATATCTATTAAGTGCTGGCACAATGAACACCGATCCAATTCTGTTGTCCGTTTAGCATTTGTAATTTTTTTATTTGTTTTTCTGCCATCTCTTGTTGGACTCTGCGTCAACTTCAGCAATACAATCAATAAATGATCTTTTAAACTATTCACACGCTTCTACACAGTCAACTATGCAGCTTTTGTTACAAGACTTTGTGTAAATCCTTTCTTTCTACCTTAAACGGCTTTCAGATCAGCGGTCCACTTAGAGCAACAACATCAAATATTAAGTTGGAAAAAAAGTCCTGTCGCATGTGAAGATGGAAAAGAAACAAATTCTTTTTTGTTTTTAAATTATATATTTGAACAAAATAATATTTCCCGTTAGTATCAATATGGTGTCGATTTGGCAAATTGTTGATCCCTCAAAACTGTTCAGGTTTGGAGGTAAAAGAATACTCAATAGCAGTCTTAAATTCTTCGAAATTATAAAACGGTTTTGCCTCCAAAATACCTTGCAATGATCTGAAAAGATAATAATCAGATGGGGTAAAGTCAGATGTGATAAAACCTTCATAGTTAATGCCATATATTTCTGAGTTTCTCGGGCAATATGGAGTCTCCATTATTATGTAAGAGTAACAAATCTTTAGGATTAACCACGGAGTTGGTGTCTTGCAAGATTCAAAATGGCGACAGTATTTGGTTTAGATTTTCCTGACAGATAACGCGCATCATCACGCAAAACAAAGAGCAGAAAATGTTTCATGTTCTTCCAACTAGAGTCTGACACATACTTAAAAAAGGAAAGCTTAGCTATGGGTTAGCCATTGGCACCAGTTATGGTGAATCGGATGACTGAAATAGTTGGTGCATATCCTAGCCTCTGAGGATCTCTTCAGAACGGGTAGCATAGAAATAAATACAATAGGGAAGCCCTTAATGAAGACAGAAATAAAAATGACAGCAAGCTTTCAGTAGTCACGGTGAATGAAGTCAAATCTAACAATCATCTGCTGTCTCATCAGAATTCTGATTAGGTTTATTCCCCAAGTTATATGCTAGCAACATTTTAATACTTCCATTTATAAACACTTATTGCAAAATAAAATCATTACATTTGCCTTGATAAAGTTCACCAGGGCATGGATGAATAAAGACAAAAGTAAAACTCATCGAAGCCGACTCGTTTCTACACACACACACACACACACACACACACACACACACACACACACACACACACACACACACAAATATATATATATATATATATATATATATATATGTATGTATGTATGTATGTAAAGAGGATAATGATGTATAATTCTTTTTTCAAATGTCAAGAACAGTTTTGGAAGAAAGAGGTATGAAAAAATAGGAAAAGTATTCGTGTGACGCTTTTTCATTCCTTAGAACTTCCCGGAAGTTGGTTTCGTTACGTTGATGCGACTACACATGCGCATGAAGAAAAGAGGTCAGGAATTTTATATTTAGAATTTTTTCAATGTGTTTTGGGTATATAATCTAACCCATAACATTTATATTTTCTTTTGTTTTGCTTCCATCATCTTTGTTATTAATTATCCTACATTATGATAACAGAACATTTGACGCGAATGGTGAAACGTTGTAAGAAACATATATATATATATATATATATATATATATATATATATATATATATATATATATATATATCAGGTCATCCATAAATTCTGTCCGAATTTTGAATAAAGAAAACAAGTGACCAAATGTTACATTTAATTACAGATTCAATTAACAATGTATTTTCCCTGATTATCTATGACTTACTTCTATCTATTAACAAGCTTACTAATTCCATTACTGTAAAATTCTTTTGGCTTTGATTCGAAGAACTCACATATGTCAGTTTAAACCTCTTTCTGTGTTACAAAAGCTGTTTCTTCCAAATGATTCTGTAAGCTACGAAACAAATGCTGGTCTGAACGAGCAAGATCGGGAGAATAAGGTGAATGAGGAATTTTCTCCCAACCAAGTTCTTCGATCTTTTGTGACGTGATTCTTGCTGTGTGGGGTCGTGCTTTGTCCTGATGAAACTTGACTTCTTTTCGATTCAATAGAGCAAGTCTTTTTTTCCTCAAAGCTTGGTTCAAACGCTCTAATTGCTGACAGTATATTTGAGCATTCATTGTTGCATTAGGTGGTAAGAATTCAAAGTGGATTATTCCTTGGCGATCCCACCAGATTGAAAGAAGAACATTTTGCCCATGAAGTTCCTTTCTCGGCTGTGGCTGGGGTCCTTTTCCTTTACCAAGCCACTGTCTACGACGCTTAATATTTCGATAAAAGATCCATTTTTCGTCGCCAGTCACAAGTCTATTCAAAAAAGGTGAAACAATTTGGCGAGAATGGAGAAAAGAGCAGATGTCAACTCGGGATTTGAGGTTGTTTTCAGACAATTCATGATGTACCCATTTTCCAAGTTTAGAAACTTTTCCAAGTTGTTGAAGATGACGATGAACAGTTGTATGGTTTGAACTGAGAACCACTGCCAATTCCTCAACTGATAAAGCAGAATTTTCTTCAAGGGCTGCTTCAAGAAGCTTTTCATTAAACTTAACTGGACGTCCGGTTCGATCTTCATCTTCAAGGGTGAAATCTCCACCTCTGAATTTTGCAAACCATCTTCTGAAGTTCTTTCATACACACATTCCTCTCGATAAACTGAGTGAATGTTTCTAGCTGCTTCGGCTGCTGAGTTTCCTTTCTTGAACTCATAAAGCATTATGTGCCTCAAATGATTCTTGGGTACTTCCATGTTAGCAGAGTTTTAATCAAACAAAATTTAATTTTATTGTGCTCTGAAATAAACTTTGATCAGTTTAAATACATCTAAACCTAAAAATAATGTTCAGCTCCATTAGACATTATAAAATACTTTTTAAATTTCGTTCATTTTAACAAAAGTTAAAATTCGACAGAACTTATGGGGATGAATATATATATATATATATATATATATATATATATATATATATATATATGAATGAACATTGAAGTTATCACTCAAGGTGACAGACTGTTTCATGCTAAACGCAATTATCACGCCTGATGATAGCGTTTAACATGATTTTGATGTGATGATTGGTTTTAGCATGAAACAGTCTTCCGCCTTTGTGTGTTGACTTTAATGTTCATTTTTATATTTGCATATGCTCTATCTGTGATATTGAGCACACTTTATCCCATAAATATAACATACCTTAAAACTATATTTCTTCATATATATATATATATATATATATATATATATATATATATATAGATATAGAAATTGTCATATAAATTGTCGGAGGACGCATATTTTCTATGACAGTTTCTCGGACATTCAGGCCGGTAAATGTTGTCTAATACTGTTTATTATAAACAGAGCATTTACTTAAATATTTGTATCTATAAAAAGAATGTATAAACATCAAAATGTCTTAAAATAATTGTCGGACTTTTCGTTATGTGTGACGTCATTTGTTTACATTTGAATACGCCATGAGCAGATATGAATATACGTGAGAAAATCAAGGAAAATTGTAGTTCAAAAACGTTAAAATCGACCTTGCTAACCGAACAATACTCTGTGGTGAAATCCGTAAAATCACGTCAGGCTATATGACGGTTCCGTGTAGGATACAAGTTCGATTCCTGTCGGAGGACGCATATTTTCTCTGACTTAAATATTTGTATCTATAAAAAAGAATGTATAAACATAAAAATGTCTTTATATATATATATATATATATATATATGTGTGTGTGTGTGTAAAGACACTTTTATATTTATATATATATATGCGCCAGGACAAGGAAATTTCCAGGTTAGTGTCTGGAGGCGCAGTTAGACCACTGGGTAAGATGAAGCCCTCAGCCTTTGTTAAGGCATTCATCTAGGAGAAGCAAAACTGAGGTCTGTTGTTCACGCTATCTGTGGCAAACTTTTGCACCGACTGCGTGCTATCAACAGTTCCAAAACGTGTGAATGGTTCTACACAAGCCTTCACCACTGAAATCAAACCATGTGTGGGTTTCTGACAAATTAAGTTGAGACCTTTGTTAATTGAGTATCATTAAGTCCACTCAAATAAGTCCGCTGGCGACAGTGATAAAGTGACGGAGACAGGCAAAGGATATTGCTGGGAATCTCTAGCTGCATAACTGCACAGTGGCAGACTGATGGGTGATGGCCGCTCAGCGTAAAAACTGTGAGCAATTACGTTGTTCGTGTCCTCATTCAGTGACAAAGCAGGCCTTTTTAGGATCAGCACTGCTTTCCACAGGTCGGGGAATGGACGAGAAAAGGTGCGCTAAACATTGCATGCTCACCTTCAACCTTGGCAGCGCACTGCAGCTGTCTGGGTATCCAATATGGCAGTCAAAACAAAACAAAGTACAACAATTTTTATCTTGGGTCTTGGAATGTACGCACACTTCAAGATAATGACTCATTTCCAGAGCAAAAAACAGCCCTCATCTCTCTTGAACTGAAAAAATGCGAAATTGGAATTGCCGCTCTTAGCGAAACTCGACTAGCAGGTGTGTCACAGATGACTGAAGTGAAGAGTGGGTACGACTTTTTCTGGAGTGGTAAAAAAGACACTGAACCTCGGCAGTCAGGTGTGTGTTTTGCCATAAAGTCTTCCCTAGTTCGCAATCTGTCGTCACTACCCAAAGCTGTATCATATAGAATCATGACACTGACTTTGGAGTTGGAGCGTGACACACATGCAGTTCTTGTAAGTCGCTACGCCCCAACTTTAAATAGTCCTGAGCAAGACAAGGATGAGTTTTACAACCAACTTCGAGATGTAGTATCTGGCATTCAGTATAAGGATAAAATCATCCTCGTGGGTGATTTTAACGCTAGGGTTGGAAATGATCGTCAGTCATGGCAAGGCGTTCTAGGTTTCCATGGTATTGGGTCTATGAATGCAAATGGACTCCGCCTGCTTTCTTTCTGTGAGGAATATGGTTTAGGCATAACAAATACTTGGTTTCAACAGAAAAATAGTCATAAAACAACATGAATGCATCCGCGATCGAAAGACTGGCACTTGATAGATTATGTGATTACAAAAAAGCGAGATTCGAATGACTTCAGTCTGACAAGTTCTTTTAACACCACATGTTACCTCTCGGATCAAGCCCTACTTCGAGGTAAAGTGACACTGCATCTATCTCACAGAAGGGTGAAGAAGTGCCATGTGCCAAATCGCATAAACACACTTTCCCTTAAATGTGTCGAACAACATTCAAGACTTGCAGAAAGCATGGACGCAGCACTTAACTCAGTTGACATTACTCCTGATATTGAATCATCCTGGAAGGCTTTGCGTGGGGCTACACATGCCACGTCTTTTGAGGTACTGGGTCTGCCTATTCGCAAGCACCAGGATTGGTTCGATGACAACAATAATGAAGTACAGGAGCTAATTCAAAAAATGCACAGTTCTCATAAGACATGGATAGAAGACAAGAAATCATCCGAAAAAAAGAAGGCTTACACTAGTTGTAAATCTCAAGTTCAAAAAGCCCTAAGAACGATGAAAGAGGCGTGGTGGTCCAAACAGGCAACTTCCCTCCCTCCAGGAAGCGTTTGATAGAAAGGATTCAAAGGCATTTTATGATGGCATGAAGAAAGTGTTTGGTCCCCAAGAAAATGGTGTTTCTCTCGTTTTCTCCACTGAAGGTGACCTTTTGACGGACAAGAACGATATCCTGAAAAGATGGAAAGAACACTTTGATTCCGTCTTGAACAATGCCTCATCCACCAATGAAGATGTGATTGCTTCAATATGTCAGCGACCTGAAATCCCGGAACTCTCGTTTGAACCGACATTGCAGGAAGTTTTAAAGGCTATTAAGCAAATTTTGGTTGGAAAATCACCGGGCAAAGATGCTATCCCACCAGAAATTTTAAATACGGAGGGTCAACACTCGCTAAGAAACTTTTACATTTGTTTATTGAGAATTGGAGACAAGGAATGGTCCCACAGGACTTCAAGGACGCATCCATTCACCATCTGTTCAAAAATAAAGGGAACAGAAAGATATTCGACAACCACCGGGGAATTACTCTTTTGTCTATAGCTGGAAAGATTTTGGCCAGACTGATTTTGAACCGAATAATAACTCATGTAATTGATGACATCTACCCTGAATCACAGTGTGGCTTTCGTGCAGGTCGAGGCACCATTGATATGATTTTCTCCTTACGACAGGTTGCTGAGAAAGTTCGTGAGAAGAATCAAGAGTTGTATATGGTGTTCGTTGACCTCACGAAGGCGTTTGACACAGTGAACCGTGCTGCCACGTGGAAGGTTTCGAGGAAATTGGGAATACCGGAAAATATGTTAAAGGTCATTATCTCTTTCCATGATGGGATGAAGGCTGAGATGGTGTCAAATGGTGAAACATCAGATTCCTTTTCTGTGACGAATGACACAAAGCAAGGTTGTGTTATGGCCCCTGTTCTTTTTGCCCTCTACTTTTCTGTCATGCTGAAACATGCATTTGCAGGAGTGGAAGACGGCGTTAAACTTCAGTTTAGAACAAGTGGGGGCCTTTTCAATCACCAGAGATTCAAAGCCAAAACTCTGACAAGGATCAGCATAATCCGTGATCTTCTGTTTGCAGATGATGCTGCGCTGGTAGCAACTTCTTTTGAAGAAGCTCAACGCCTGGTGGACAAGCTCTCTGCTGCTTGCAAAGCATTCGGTCTTAACATCAGCATCTCAAAAACAGAAGTTGTTCACCAGCCTGCACCTACACGCAAGCAAGTGCGAGGTGTGAAACAAAACCCTCCTGCTCACAGGTTCCCTGATATACCGATTCGTGTTGACGAAAATGACCTCAAGTATGTGAAGAATTTATAACTACCTAGGCAGTAAAGTGAATGAAAGTGGAACTCTGGATGACGAAATTGTGAATAGAATTTCAAAAGCGGCTAACGCGTTTGGAAAACTACGTCACCGTCTTTGGAATGACAGGGGTATTCGTCTTGCGACAAAAATCCACGTGTACAAAGCAGTTGTCCTTAATACTCTTTTGTATGGATCAGAGGCCTGGACCCTGTATCGTAAGCAGATTCAGCAATTAGATGTCTTTCACAAAGGATGTCTTCGAGCAATCTGTGGATTAACCCTGCAGGACAAAAAATCCAATGCCGACCTTCTAACGATGTGTAACATTGACGGAATTGAGAGCTTCCTCATGAGGGCACAGTTACGATGGGCCGGTCATGTTGCAAGATGGTAGAATTCCAAAGATTCTCATGTACAGCCAGCTTGAAGGTGGTCAACGGAATGTTGGCCGACCCTTGCTCAGGTTTAAAGATAAGCTGAAAAGTAACCTTGCAGCTGCAAATATTGCACACATATATTTGGAGAATACTGCCTTGGATCGCAAAGCTTGGAAAAGTGTAACTTACACTGGAATCAGGAATTTTTCGTCGGCAAGCGTTTTCAAGCTCCGTGAAGCAAGAGAAAGGAAAAAAACCTTAGAAGGTGCCAGAGAAGTGCACCCTCTTTGCTCACACGCTTGTCCAATTTGTGGTTTTCTTTGCAAGTCATTAGCAGTTCTGAAATGTCACTCTAGATTCAAGCATAAAGGTCATTAAAAAGTTGTCGGAACCGCATACGTCGAAATCGACGGGAGAGTCCATCATATATATATATATTCCACTTGCGTGAGTATAAGTATACAATTCTGAATCTTCGTGAAGAGCGGCTTTCTCGAAACAACTTTCTGCCAATTCCCATATTGTTGTGTGCCAAATATAGGTTTCAGTGGTTTGGTGATGGATTCAGTGGGAATTATCCCTAGCGGTTTTCGTTTGATATGATTAAAGAAAATTAATTTTCCATCACTGGTTATAACGCTACTCAGGAGAATTTTGGTAATAAGTCTAAACTTCAATTCAATGACGAGCAGTGGGCAGCTCTTTGATTAAACTGAGAAGCAGTGAGATGATGAAGGATACATTGATCAAATTTAAACATTTTTAAAGTGCATAAATGCGTTTTATGAGCGGAGTGTAACTTGTGTTGAACTATTTTGCAAATTATCGAATTTCGATTTATTCTCAACTATGGTTCGCAGAAGCTCAATATTGACAGAACTTTATCGTCTAGGTCAGGCGTCGGTAACCTACGGCACGAGTGCCACACGTGGCACGCTAAGCAATTTCCAGTGGCACGCAGCCGCAAATGACATCACGAAGTCCGTACAAATAACTACTACAACGCAAAGAAGATATTTAGCTGTTTCTATTTTAACATATATATATATATATATATATATATATATTACTATACAAAATGCCTCCGTCGGTCAGGGTTGACCATGGGTAGCATCCAAGTTATCTGCTTGGCTGGAGCATCGACATCTGTGACTGTAGTGGCCGATGAGAGAATGACAATCTCTGTTACAGAGATTGCATGTGTGTTCTGTCACTAGTCTGTTGGAGCTGTCATTTTTCTTTCTGCGGGTCCGCCTTTCCGTGGCGACTTGTGTCAGCTTCTTCCCTGATTTGAGGTGTTTGGTTGGTGTTCCTCTCCATTCGGATCGTATGGCTGCTATATAAAATATATTGTAGAACAGGTATATTGACCTTAACTTCTATAACAATACGTATGCTGTTGGCACCATGAATGATTTTAAAACCCTAAGTCGTCAAATAGTTAGCAAAAGATTGCCGATCCTTGTTCTCGATAAAGAGAATTCTTCAAGAGAAATATTTCCCGATCATTATTGGCCAAACTATATTTGGCATGTCCAGGCACTTAAATCTCCCATGGACAGAACGAATATTTCTTTTCGTTTTCGTTGCTTAAGAGTCACCTACGTCAAGGAAACATTGCCTGATATACGTTTGAGCCAAACTGATTTTAAAAGGTTACAATCGATACAAATATTACACCTGCAAAGAAAATATACATTAAAAAAAATAGTTATTTACAGTAATTAATGAAAGAGTTCCCTCAAAGTACTCCTGTAAAAATGCGACAGGACTTTCTTTCTAACATAATAGAAATATATGACCTGTTAAAAATCAACGAGAAAGATATAGTCCAAGAAGAAAATGTCGTTTTTACGCTAGTATTCATTCGATAAAAGGCTCGGAATCCATTTAAAGTAGACGGTTACTGCATGGGGTTGCTTCATAGACACATGAGTTGTAGATTATAATGATATCTAGGTTAGATAATGCTTGACACTAGACTTGAAGAGATTAAGATTGTAGAGATCGGGGAAGTTTTCTCTCGGGAGCCTGTTAAACAAAGTGGTTTTTGGGAAGAATTTGTCCAAATGGAACATCCTTACTATTGGAATGATCATGGTCTACCCCTGTATATCTTATCTGGAGAGTCTTAGCTGTAAATGGCTGAACTGGTAGAACAAAGTGATGTAGGTCAGAGAGGTCATCAGAGAAGTCATCAGTAGCATGATCAGTTATGGAAGGGGTCAAAATCGGACAAGAGTTGACTTTCTAACATAAATATATGTATATTGCTTTTATATATTAAGACGTGAACTTGTTTTCTTTTTCGTTCGTCCTCCGCGTGCTGAAATGACCTTGACTCAAATCACTGGGTGGGGGGGTACATGGTGGGTGCGGAGATGATTAATGAATCCGATCTTCACCCTGTTAAGTCTGTTGCAGTTTTGACATGTGAACTTGTACATATTATGATATTTGCTTGCTGAATTAAGGATCTGTTTTTCCTACTAATGTATTTGAGCTCCAAATTGGTTTTTATTATTTTAAAGCCATTTTTATTTTTTATTTTTAGCCATTCCAAGACAGAAGAACAACACCATTTTATTATCCCAATTTTAAATATATATTTATACATTGGTGCTGCTTTTGACCCGATATCGAGTCCCGCAGTTTCATCTACCCGCGATTAATCCAGAAATAACAATATTCATAAAAATAGCTTAACAATGGCTAGGAAACCGTAACTTTGAAATATGTCCTAAGAAAAGTGCTTTCTTTGAATGGAAAGAGAAAAATTATCGATTTGATAAAAAATGAAATGCACTACTACCTCGGTATTACGGACCCCCTCCAACTGATAGCGGACGCAATGGAGAAAATGTGGAACAGCCGACTCAGTTTGTAAGTTCTGTCCGTTATGGACGGAGTTGTGGTAACATTGGATACAAGCCGCTGTTCCATTGTTTTCCCCCTTTTTTATATAACAATGTATTTAAGTTGTTTTATATGCATCATTTTCTATATGTCGTCTGGAGGAGGAGTAGAAAAGTGAAAGAGAGTGAATTTAACAGCAGCACAAAACAGTGTATATTTATAGTGTGCAGTTATTTTAAAGTGTCAGATTGCATAGTGTGCATGATTAAATGTATAGTACTATATATTATTCCTCTTTTGTAAGGCAATTGTTGATATTAGCCCCGACAGATTTAGTATCGCTAACTACGTACGATCAGATGAAACAGACTGATATTTCTCCTTATCCGTTAAAAGAGGTTGTATGCTGAATTCTACATAACTTTTGTTAGAGTACATTGTTAAGATTATTGTATTTTATTATTACTGTTTATTTCTTCTTTTAAGTATTTTGTCACTTCAGGGCGTGGGCAGTCATGACTCTCCAAAACTGCCTTACCTCTGTAGCTCTAAGAACGTATTTTCCCAATACACATCTTATTCTGTCGCTTCATGATCATCAGGTACCTTTCTCGGTGTTACCCTCTTGACTTCAGTTTTCCCTGTGAGTGTCAACTTTGCTAAGCCTTCTTTCTTTATTATGTGTCCAAGTAATGTGAATGGTATATTTCTAAGTACAAATAAATATTTTGTTGATTTCCTTAAAACTTCGTCGTTCTCCGTCCATGGTATTGATAGCATCCTTCAATAAAACCACGTCTCTGCTGCCTCAAGTTTTCTCATCATCTGTGAGGAGATTGTCTCGCATTCTCTTCCATATAAGGGGACTGATATTACATCGGAGTTCAGTGCTTTTTTTAGTTTATATATTCAAATTTATCATCATATATATATATATATATATATATATATATATATATATATATATGATAAATTTGAATATATATATATATATATATATATATATATATATGAAAAATGTAGTACCTACATGGTTTGGTCTACAGTTTCTGTAGATCTTGAACCAAATCTTCTGCATATAAATGAGGAACAGTCTACAGGGTGATTGAAAAGTAACTCCCTATTTTATGTATGGTGGACTCTTCCGTCTAACTATAATTTTTGCAAGACGGGAGAGTCAAACATACATAAAATACGGAATTACATTTCAATCACCCTGTATATTTTTAAGCTTAGCAAAAACTAGTTAATGGCCAAAATTGAGGGGCGTCGAATATAAATTATTAGCCAAGATCTAAGAATGTAACTTGAAAACTATTGGTCTACTGCCTCTGTGTGTGTATATATGTATATGTATGTGTTTGTAATTTAAATTGCGGGGCCTTCTATTTCATATAAAACCTTTTTAGATCTTGTGATCAAATACAGTTTAAAGAACACTTATTTATTACAATAAATAATCCCATTTCTCCCATAGTTCCAGTACAGACAGAGGGTCTAATGTTTTATCGCTTTTAATTCCAACATCCATGTTTTTGCGCCATTACCAATTCTCAGGCAATTCATGGAACTTTCAATAATCAGTTCAAAAACGAATATATTTTCTTTGTGTTTTAATTGCATCTGACCATTTTGTAGACATCTGTAGTTATATTAATATATCAAATGAATAATTTCATATTGTTATCGATATGCATTTTGCTTTACAAAGCTTTCGTTTTTTTATATTAAACGGCTTATTACATTAATTTGAATTATATTGATTCTTTCTCAGTTTTAGGCGCAATAGAAATTACGAGTGGCTTCTCGAGAGATTCTATGTTAGATCATTACAAAAGAACTAGAAATAACTTAGATATTCAATAATACAAATTATTATAGACAATATTAAAATTTAATAATACAAATTATTATAGACAGTATTAAAATTTAGTAATACAAATTATTATAGACAATATTAAAATTTAATAATACAAATTATTATAGACAAT
This sequence comes from Acanthosepion pharaonis, assembly GCA_903632075.3. Classification (NCBI taxonomy): domain Eukaryota; kingdom Metazoa; phylum Mollusca; class Cephalopoda; order Sepiida; family Sepiidae; genus Acanthosepion; species Acanthosepion pharaonis. The sequence continues at coordinate 2,341,164 of CAHIKZ030002578.1, forward strand.
ATTACATAGTGGTTAATCAACTGAAGAAATTACATTCACGACTAAAAAATATCTTTAAAATTGACAATATTTTTCCCTTAAAAGAAGTTTCTAAAAAAAAACAGTTCTTAAGTAGATTCTTTGAAATTGTTACCTTAAAACAAGTTTCCGAATGACAACGTTTCTTTTTCTAAATAAATTTTTGAAAAAGAGTCTTTCTTTTAAATAGAATTTATTGAACAACAACAGTCGTTATTAAAGTAAGTTTTTGCGAGAATATATTTCTTCCCCTTTTCTGAATGAAGATGTTCTCGCCTTAAAACGATCCGAAATATTATTTTCTTCTCTTAAATGGTTTTAATGAAAAAGCTAGTAAGATTAAAAGCGGTTTCAAGAGGAAAAATTTCTTTCCTCATAAAAGATTCTGAATAATACTATTTTTTGGTTAAATGAAAAAAAAATGTTTCGATTCCTAAATTGATTAATAATAATAATAATAATAATAATAATAATAATAATAATCATTTGACTCCAGCTAATTCTTTCCCTTTCAGCTCCCTCTTTGTTTTTTTTGTTTTTTTTTTTACCGTATATTTCAAATTTTCTGTCCCCCTGACCTTAAGCGGACATCCGTGTCCATTTTTCACTTTATTTTCACTTTTTTCTCTCTTACTTTAAGCATCCCAAATCTCTGTCGTTGCGTATATGTGTACATGTTTACTAATATCTATCTCTCGTATATATATATATATATATATATATATATATATATATATATATATATATATATATATATATATATATATATATATATATATAAATTTACATGTGTATGTATCCGCATTGATAGGGATCATATTGTATTTATTTTTACCTTTATTTTTTTTTTTTAAGTCTATATACTAAAATGTATTTATCCCCCTTGAGTGGTCACTCCGACTTATACTAAGTTAAAACTTACTATAGTCTACCCCACTGAATACCACACAATCTTTTGAAATATTCTTTCTTTATATCAATAAAGCCACAATCTCATTGTTTGGGCGTGCTCCTGGATCTTCTTCGAGATTCGTCCTACAGCTGGTAATCTGAACATAATTACCCTTTGGCGGTCAAGGTTAAAACGCATCTCTACTAATTTCAATGAATACGAATAATATTTCATGCCGGATCGGCCGTCAACCGGGACAACAAGGGCCGCGTCACTCAGAGAGGAACCAGTCTGAGAACGAAAAGTCTGCCACTGGAACAAACTCTTTCATTAATGAAAGAGACACTTGGTCACCAAAACCGGATTATTGCCAACCTGGACCAAGTGACTCTATGCCAAATCGACTAATAAAAAGTAAACGAACGAAGTGGAGCCGCGAAGAGTATCGACAAGTCATGACATCCTTCTTCACTGCACTCGAAAACCCAGCAAAGAACACCACCAATCAAACATACCAAATATGGAGAAGTACGGTGGGAAATGATATAAGACCTAACCTCAATCCAAACATGTTTGCCAATGTTCGTAGGGACACCATGCGAAACAACAGACTCTCAAAGGCAGAAATAGATAAGATAAAATTAGATATAAGACAAAATACTATGACCCATCACTTAAACTCTATTGAGACGAATGTAGAAATAAGGAATGCAACAGAGTATGGGGTGGATGCTGGAGAGAATGAAATACGAAATAATCTCCCAGGAAATGAAACCCAAGACTCTACCTTAAAGACAACCTGCAGTCCTCCAGAAACTGCACCTGGAGTCATCTTCAGTGACAATAAGTTAGAATTCCTTGAAAACCACGAAGCTGAAATCACCGAAGCGAAAAATGACGTCATCCAAGTACTCAGCAGAGTAACATTCACACAATTGTCAGACAGAGACCAGCTCCCGAAAATCCATATGACGAACTCCAACAGGCACATCGTGAAAATATACAATGCTGCTCTGGAAACACTGTTAACAGATAAACCACCGGGAAACATCACAGAAGTTAACAACGTCATATACACAACAGCTTTAGCAGCAACTCGGAAGCTTGGGGTCAAGACAATAAATAAAATTAACGGACACAGAGAACCAGAATGGAAAACCAAACTGATTCGAGAAATACAACAAATCAGATGTGAGCTTTCTATATTAGATGAGCTCACCAGAAACCCTAATATCTCCACACGTAAATTCAAAAAGATCAAGCGGAAATATAACATTAAATCCCTAATTGATATTCCATCAATCAAGGAAATGCTGAAGCAGAAACTTCAGCTGAAGGCGCAGAGAACAAGACGATACGAAAAAACGTTGTAGGTTCTATCGCCAAAATAAAATATTCCGAACAGATCTTAAGAAATTTTACAGGAAATTGAAAACACCTATAGATGTCGAAAGGCCACCATCGATTGATAATGTACAGACATTCTGGGAAAATATCTGGAGCAGCCCAAAGGAGTATAACCCAAATGCAGGGTGGATACAGCGTGAAGAAGAACGAATGCTAGATACACCTCTGCAAGAATGGAAAATATATCCACAGATGATGTTAGCAAGCTCTAACGAAATCCCAAAAAGTGGAAATCCCCAGGAAGTGACAAGTTGCCCAATTTCTGGTTGTATCATCTCACATCTACTTTTTGAAAATCTTGCTAAAAAAACATTATCAACGCTTGTAAATAATCCCTATAAAACCCCGGAATGGATTACTGAAGGTATGACATACCTCATACCAAAAACAACTGAAACAGACGAAAAAAAAAAAATTATAGACCGATAACATGTCTCTCCACAACGTATAAGTTGATCACGTCTGTACTGACGAACCGTACTTATTCCTTTCTCGAAACAAACAGCACTCTCCCGCTGGAACAGAAGCGATGCAGAAGAGGTTCATATGGCTGCAAGGATCAACTTCTGATAAATAAAATGATCCTGGAAAATTGCAGGAGACGACGCAGGAACCTAAGTGCAGCGTGGATTGATTATCGTAAAGCCTTTGATAGTGTTCCACATTCTTGGATCCTTAAGACTTTGGAAATGTACAAAGTCTCCCCTGTATGTGGAACACCAAACTATACCTTAGTCACACCGGGGGCACTGCTATATCCAACCGTCTGAGTATCCGACGTGGAATCTTTCAAGGAGATTCTCTGTCACCCCTTCTGTTTTGTTTATCCTTAATCCCTCTTACACATGAACTGAACAACAGTAGCTATGGTTACAAAATAAATAAGAAAATATTCAATCACCTACTCTACATGGATGATCTCAAACTCTTTGCCAAAGACGACAATGAGTTGAAAGGCCTCCTCAATATTGTAAAATACTTCAGTGACGACATAGGTATGGACTTCGGATTAGATAAATGTGCAAAAGTAACTTTCAAGAAAGGTAGAATTACAGAAACACCCTTAATAGATTTAGATTTTGTCACAAAGATTAGGGAACTGGAGCATGGTGAAGCTTATAAGTACCTAGGAATTAGCGAAGGAGATGGCATACAACACCCCCAAATGAAGCAAAAAATAAGAAAAGAATACTACAGGCGTGTACGTCTGGTACTAAATACTGAGCTGAACTCAAAAAACAGGATATCAGCCATAAACACATTGGCTGTCCCTGTGGGGCAATACAGCTTTAATGTCCCTAACTGGACCATAGCTGAAATTAAGCGAATGGATGCGAAAACGAGAAAGCTACTCACTTGCTATCGCATGCATCATCCCAAAGCTGATGTCGACCGTCTGTATGTGCCCAGATCCGAAGGAGGCAGAGGATTAGTTCAACTCGAACTGTCCTACAAAACTACAACAATTGGCCTCCAAAGATATTTGGAAACTACAGAAGACTGGATGATGGTATGCGTCAAGGAACATGAAAGTAGTAAGCGTCTCTACTCTGTAATGAAGGAAGCCAACAAATTCAAAATGGAGTTCCAAATGGGCGTAGAGATGCAACTACAGCACAATACACCGGCTGAAACTGCAAAATACCTAAAAAAGATAGCTAAGACGAATGCAACCGACCAGTTACAGAAGCGATGGCAAGATAAACTGCTTCATGGCCAATACTCTGCCCGTACCAAACAAGCTGACGTAGACAAAACCCGTACCCATCAGTGGCTACGTAGTGCAGGGTTGAAAGCGGAAACTGAAGTTTTTATCCTTGCTGCGCAGGACCAATGCTTGCTAACTAGGAATTATCAAGCACATATACTAAAATATTGTGTCAGCCCAAAATGCAGATTCTGTGATAAACATCCAGAAACTATTGATCATCTTGTATCAGGTTGTACGGTGTTGGCACCCACTGAATATAAAACCCGACATGACAGAGTGGGCCAATATCTGCACTGGAAAATCTGCAACTTCTACGGGAAGAAAACTGAAAGAAACTGGTATGAACACCACCCAGACCCGGTTACGGAGATAGGACCTGTTACAATTCTATGGGATTACACAATACACACTGACAGAACAATCAAGGCCAACCGGCCAGATATTGTTATTAAAGACCAAAACAAAAAAACGGCGCCTCCTTATTGATATGGCAGTCCCTGCTGACTGCAATGTATCTTTGAAGATATTCAAAAAGTTGTCAAAGTACAAGGACCTTGAAATAGAAATCTCGAAAATGTGGCATATGGGAACATCAACAATCCCTGTTGTAGTTGAAGCCCTAGGACTGGTTGGAAAAGATTGCAGTAGACTAATTGAAGGGATTCCTGGAAGTCCATGCCTCAAGGAGATACAAAAAATTGTTCTGACAAGTACAGCCCACACCTTACGAAGGGCTTTCGTATGTAATTTAATTCTATGTAATTTAATTTTTTTTTTGTCAGTGGAAAGTGTCATGACGCCATTTCTAACCTTAGGTCCCTGGGCGGAACCCGGAAAGAAATGTGTAAACGCCCGAAATCAAAGAAAATAATAATAATAATAATAATAATAATAATAATAATAATAATAATAATAATATAATTTAAAGTATAATTTAAATAATATTAAATTTAATTTTAATAATTTAATTGTTATGATCGCCACCCAGGTCCGGTTACGGATATAGGACCTGTTACAATTTCATGGGACTACACAATACACAATGACAAAACAATCAAAGATAACTGCCCAGACATTGTTATTAGATACCACAAACAACAAAAAAAAATGCCTCCTTATTGAGATGGCACTCTCTGCAAACTGCAATATATCTTTGAATATCTTCAAAAAGCTATCAAAATTCAAGGACCTTGAAGTCGAAATCTCAAAAATGTGGCACATGGGAACACCAACAATCCCTGTTGTAATTGGAGCTCTCGGATTGATTGGAAAAGATTCCAGTAGACTAATTGAAGGGATTACTGGAAGTCCATGCCTTAAAGAAATATAAAAAAAGTGTTCTCACGAGTACAGGTTACACCTTATGAAAGGCTTTATGTAAAATATGTGTGTGTGTTTGTTTTGATTATTTATTTAATTGGTCAGTGGAAAGAAATATTTACACGCCATAATCAAGGGACATAAAATGATTATAATCATAGATATTCTTTAAAAGTTTTGAAATTTTGAATTTTCAATCCTTAAGTAAACTTCTGAATCATAAAAGCAAATCATATTCCACCCTTAAATGAAAATACTGAACAATAATATTTTCTGGAAATAATAATGTTTTTTCTGGAAAAAAAACTAGGGAAGACTAGATTAATTAAAAAAAATAAAATGTTTCTGAACTATAATATGCTTTTCGTAAAAGACGTTTCTAGAAAATAATTTCCCTTTTTTAATTCAATTTCCAGATGGAAAATATCATTTCTTTAAAAGAAGGGTCTAGAAGTGAATATTTCATGATTTTCCTTACTTGTAAATATGTACTGAATAAAAATACATCTGAAGAGAAATTTCTGAGTTAATATTCTCTTTTACACGAGGCCTCTTAATGACAATACACACACATTAAAAGAAGATATTCTAATGTTAAAATAATTTTCGGAAATTCTCCCTTAACAGAAATCTTTGAACAGCAATACTGCTTTCTTAAAAGAACATTCTGAAACACATCCCTTCTCCAAAAGAATATTACGGAAAAATAAAATCCTTTCTTAAATAGAATCTCGGAATGATAATATTCTTTACTTAAATGCTTAAAAAAAAAAAATTCGGATCTACAATATATTTTTTTAAAATTAGTTTTAATTTCAAGCTAATAAGGAAAATATGTTACTGTATTTCAAAAACTAATTTAACACGTATTGAAATTGAGTCTAAAATAGCTGATTAGCACCCTTTTGTAGTCATCTTTCATCGCAATGTAATTCTCTTATTAAAAAATCTTCCAAAAATAAAATATATAGTAGCTGTGATTTTAACCAGTAGTGTTGACGTGTTTGACAACGTGGTGACAGATCTAATGTTCTACGGAGACCTTATCTGTTGAATATAATTGAAGAAAATGACGTGAGCCCCTCTTCTATATAATTTTTAAGTACTCAGTAATCTTTAAAAAGTAGAAAAATGTTAAATTTACTATAGTCATCTGTCCTGTTTTCGCATAATGACGTGTATTGGTGTTTGGTGATTTGTATTAAGTTTTTTCATTTATGATTCGTAAGTTTAGTTTTCCCTTAATAATAATATAACCAAAACGGCTAAAATTAATAATGTTAAAAAGTTTAAAACTTATATTTTTTAATAAAAAATGAAAACAATTCTTTCATCATTCATCGAAGGTTATTTTTTAAAGAAAATAGTATTCTTAATATATCTTATTTATAAAAAGAATTAAACGATTTTCTAATTAGATAATATATTTTTTATTGCGCTCACATTGTATTCTTCAATTATTTTTTTACAGATAAAGCCTCCGTAGAAAAGCATTAGATAAATATTCATCTATCACCAAGTTGTCAACAAGCTGTCAACATCTTCCATAAATAGCTACCGCAGTGTTAAAAAAATGAATGTTCTTAATACAATTGATGACCTTCACGTTTTGTACGTATATTTAATGGATGATGGGCGTATTAAAGATTTATTCGTGTCATGGATTAGCTTTAAAACTTATCAGGTTAATAGATTACATTAAAAAAATCATGCTACATAAAGGTTCTGAACATGAGCGATTGTCGTAAATCCGCACGTGTTTCAGTTTTAATATAACACAAATTTAAATTCCCTTTATGATCTATCTAAATATATGATAATCTCTGTATACCGCATATATATTCTTATAGGATTGTGCTTAATTTATTTAATAGAGGTATGTTTATTTCTGTTTGTTAATTCTCCAGAATACAATGAAATATCCTCTTTGGCCGGCGTTGTTTGGTCTTTTTACCTAGAAAGGTTAAAGCATGACAGACTTTATTCCAGCTCGAATGTTAATTTATTAACGCCCACCGTCGCTATAATTACAACCGGATATTTATAAACTTATAATTGATTTTGGATTGTTTTAATAAAACTTTTAATTAATAACGGACTTTTATTTTAACGTTTATAATTAATACAGGATATTACGGTGTACCTTGTTTAGTTACTTATAAGAATAGCGAACTTTTGAATAGCGTTAATTTTAAGAACGGTCTCATCACCAGAATGTGTTGATACAGTCTGTGGAAGAAACCAAAGTTTTCTTGATGTGAATAGATGGCAATATATAGTTGGCTGAGGTGTTCACAGCACGGAATCAGAAAAGAAATCGGTTAATAAAGTGTTTCCTGGAAATGATAGGAATATTTAATAAATGCCTCTTACTGAGAAAATTAAGATTGGAATATTACGAGTTGAGGTCTATATTTAACTTATCGTAAAATATTATAGAATTGTTCTACTTCCACTCATACAAATCCATAATTTTATTATTTTAGTCATTATTATTTGCATGATTTTCTGAAAGGTGGTTGTATTTCGATACGGTTCCTCCCTAAAGTGTAATCTTTGAAATATGTACATATCAAGTCTTCTCAAGTCCTGGGCATGACGATAAACTACATTCAGCAGCAAGGCCTCAGGTGGGGGTGATTGGTGAGTTTGAGGAGCGTGGAACCACCGCCTTAATTGCTGTTGTTCCCAGGTCCATCCTGAACTGGGGTGGTAGCACCTGTAAGGGATCTGCTATGGGCAAATAGTGAAAAGTGACTGAAATCGAGATGCCAAGGCGGATCGATTATATTGCAGATGCTTCTTTGGATTTTGTTAAGAACCTCGAGATGAATAGCAGGGACACACGGCCAGATATGGCAGCAGTATTCAATGCACGGGCGAATAGCAGATTTGTAAATTTGCAAGATGGACTCAGACGAGAAAAACATTCTGGCGCGTCACAGACAACCAACTTTTCCCTGTGGTAGATGAAGCTATTGATTCAATGTCGTTGTCCCACTTCCAGTCAGTTGAAAACGTGAGAGTCGAGCATCAGCCATGCTGATGGCAGGCAGGAAAATTTCTTTATGGTGGTTAAATGAGAGCAGTTCAGTTTTGGGGGCATTACAATTTACAAGCCATTTCCTACCCCATTTAACCACTGATTGGAGGTGCTTTTTCCAGTGCATCGTCCAGGTACACTTTGTCAACTCTGACGGATTTGCTATCCGCATAAATGCCTACTTAGGAACTGATGACATCAGGAAGATCATTAATGAAGATCAGAAACAGTATAGGACACAGGTTAGAGGCATACGGGACACTCGCATTCGTGTGAAAGGATCTGGAAGCGAACCCGTTCAGAACGACCTTCATTTCACAATTTGAGAGGAATGATTGGATTAAATCAAACAATCGCTCTGCAATGCCGTAGCTCTGAAGCATACATAGAAGACCAGCATGTCAAACACACTGTCAAACGCTTTTGAAATATCTAGAGCCACAGCTCGAGCTTCGCCGTTATTATCCAGAGATTGATATATATATATTCAAATTTGGTCGTAAGCATATCAGCGGTAGACCAGGCAAAACGGAATCCATATTGTTTGTCAGAGAGTAGGTCGTGTGAGGTAAAATGCTTAAACACTTCAGCATTGATTAAAGCTTCGAATACTTTGCCGAAAAGCAGTAGGAAACTAAAGGACGATAGTTAGTTGGGTCAGAAGGTTCCTTAGAGTTCTTAAAAACAGGGACTACAGAGGAGGACTACCACTTAGCTGTAAAGCAAGAAGCAGCGAGGTAATAATTGTAGAGTTTAGAGAGAACCGGAGCCAGCGCAGGAGCATATTCCTTTAGGACGATGGCTGGTATCCCGTTACCTTCAGTTTCCTTATGGGAGTCTAATTTAGCAGTGATGTTCGAGACTAGTGGTGTTGTTATGCGCATATCACTCAGTTCTAGAGGGGGGGATACGTCAACTGTTGAATTGGAAGAGAATTTCCGAGCAAAGCATTAAACCTTATCTGATGTAGATGTCAGGGATTGAAATTCATTGAATAGAGGAGGGTTTGAGGATTTGCTGTCGTTCATCATACTCTTTCAGAGCCGCCAATAATCTCTAGAACCGAGCTTGCGAGATGCTATACGTTGTTGTATTCTATCAGCAACCATTAACTTCGCTTCATTGATGAAATGCTCGCATTCGTTACGAGGATAGACAAAGAACCGTCTATTGAAATCAGAGGTGTTGTTCTGGTACAGCCGGAAGAAGTAAAAGCCTAAGACGCGCATTTTTGAACAGGATGATTAAAAACTTCATTTCAAGTGACGTCACGAAAGAAATGGTGAGCCGAGTCCCAATCAACTCGTTAATAACAGGAAGATATATGAACCATTCTTCTGCATCTATATTTGTTTGGAAAAAATATTCTTTCTGAGTCATCAAACTTTTCAATTTCTGGGCTTCATCTTCTGTACTTGTTTCATACACGCAAATATACCTCAAACAATTTATTATATTCATTATATGTCACTATTTTGATAAGACGGAATAGTGACGGGGAAACTGTTTTTTCAGATCAATCATTAAAAATGGATTGGAGCAAATGTAGGTCTGAGCCAGGATCATCCTTCCTCAAACCTTGTAGACTGGCGCTACAGAATCACAACCCCCCCCAAAAAAAACAAAAAAACTATACCAAATATCAGAAAACACAACACTTGAAGACTTTCAACAAGACCAATAACTATAATCTATATCACATGTAATTCGACAAGAAAATAATGACATCATCAAGATGCTGACATTCCACTCTACTTCAAACAAAAATCTAGGAAACACCCATTAATACTGGAAAGAGCAATAAAAGTTACTGGAGGGGAGAAAACTATTTTCAAGAAAAATTGTTTTAAGAGAAAGATTTTATAAATTTTAATTAATAGTAGCACTGGCTGCTCGGTCAGCGAATACCATATGTTTCCTTATAAGGAAATGGCTAATATTACCATTACCATTATTCTATATGGCATTTTAGTTATCCAGTCAGAATATAAATGATTACAAGTTTCCAACTATCATCATTTCGTTGTCTGTTGAATTATAAAACTTTTACACCTTTGTGCAAATTAATTGAAACAACCGCTTTAGTTTTCTTTCTTTCACCATAGGGGTCTGTTTTAGACCCAATGGAATAAGGGGTGTAATCTAATTATATTTTTCTCAGATTAGCTCAATTCAAGTGGTGTGCAGTGATATGAACCTAGTTTGGGGGTGTATGATGACATTTGTTTGGCCTTGAAAAATATTGCGTCATCCGTGATTGCATCAGATTTTCATCACGCCCAAACACTTTTGTTTCGACTGTCGATTAGTTGTCATACGGCCATTGTCTGCGATCGACGTTACTCCAAGGAAGAGTACGAAAATTGTAACGCTGAACGGAAGCCTTACCAGTGAGCAAATCAAAGGACTATAGACTGGCGCGGAAACTCTTCTGATTTAAATCCAATCGAGAATCTGTGATGAATCTGCAAGGAACGACTTCATGGAATGGACATACGAAGTACTAACATGTGCACTGGGTCATGTTTCATTGGAAAAATACGAAAAAAGTCAATAATAACGGAATTATTCGTTTTATTACAATTAATTTCCAAAAGGGTGTAGTTATTAAGACAATTTAAATAGTACAATAAGTGATTTTGTAAACATTTGTTATTAATAAATATGTTTTATTTTTCAAAAACTATATTAAACAGAATATGAACCTAGAAACGGGAATATTGGTTCTAGCGATGGGTTTTTTCATCAGTGTGTGTTTCCGGATCACTGATCGACCTTCTGTCTGGGATTTTCTCTTTTTTGTTGGAAAAATTCCAAAGTACAATTTCTTTGAAAAGCAGGACATTTTATTTTCAGTGGTTACCACTTCTGGAAGGTAATTCATCATGTATTTCTACGTGTTGTTTTTTGAGCTTTATTTTTGAGGAAGTGGGTATGTCTCTGAGAAAAAAAAATGTGGAAAAGAAATAAAACAAAACAAAAATAACCAAAAAACGGCGATTCTTTTCGATTGATGTTCTTTGAGCACAAATTGAAGTTTGAAGTATTTTCGGTTTTTCAGATAAACATTTGTAATCGTCTGGCATGAAAACTCCGTAAACAATAAAATCAAAACTAACCCCTACAAAAAAAAAAAGCAAAAAAACAAAAAACAAAAAACGTACTTTCCAAATCTTATTTGTTTTTTGCTTGAAATTGATAGTTTCTGCCTATCATCGATTTTGCAAGTAGATAACTGTTTTGTCTTCATGGAAAAGTCAGAATTTTCTTCATATCTAACATGACGTTTTCACTTAAGCTGTCCATTAAGACAAAAAAATGACATATTTGCTAACACTTACACTCAGTTACAATAAAAACGAATAATATATAATGATTTTTTCAAGCGTTGCTTGGATATGGCATAAGGCCGAAAGTAAGGAGCACCCAGTGAGGATTGAACTCATTACTCACTCGTAATTGTTCCAGCAAAACAAGCTTGCTAACCATTACACCACTTCGAGGGGACCAATGAAATTGCATATGCATAAACACAAAGAGAAAAAAAATCAACATAACATCAGTAATAAGAGTTCCTAACTAGCGTATAAATTAATTACATAAAGAATGAGAATATATATATATATATTTCGAATCCTGTCGGAGGACGAATATTTTCTATGAAAATTTCTCGGACATTCAGGCCGGTAAATGTTGTTTAATGCTGTTTATTATAAACAGACAATTTACTTAAGTATTTGTATCTATAAAAAGAATGTTAAACATTAAAATAAGTGTCGGACTTTGTCCATTTTATAATATATATATATATATATATATATATATATATATATATATATATATATATATATATATATATATATATATATATGTGTGTGTGTGTGTGTTAACATCTGATACGTTTTGTAGGATGGCAGAAGTAACTTCTGTGGGTTATAGTGGCAAGAGCTTGTTGGTGAGAACCAAGGAGATGAACGCGGATTAACTTGGTATTTCCTTGTTGGAATGTAAGCATCGATGCCGGCCATCACCCAGAATAAGGCCTAAGACGCGCATTTTTTAACAGGACGATTAAAAACTTGACGTCACGAAAGAAATGGCGGACCGAGTCCCAATCAGCTCATTAATAACAGGAAGATATATGAAACATTCTTCTACATCTATATTTGTTTGGAAAAAATATTCTTTCTGAATCATCAATCTTTTCAATTTCTGGGCTTCATCTTCTGTACTTGTTTCGGAAATTTGCTGGATATAGATCTGATTGGAGAAAGTTGATTTGGGAACGCTGCAACAATTTTGAGCAGAAGCGAATTGAGCATTCCAACAAAAAAACTCGTCCTGGGTATGAAGATATACTACATCTGGCAGCAAGGCCTCTGATCAGGAAGTCTGGAGGAACGTGGAACCACATCGTAATTGCTGGTATTCTCAAGTCCACTATGAGCTGGGGTGGTAGCACCTGTTAAGGTCGCAGTTATGGAAAATTAGTTAACACTGAAACTGGGGTCAAAACACTATAAGGTTTAAAAATAGCTTTTAAAAACAGCTTTTAATACCAGCAATACCTTTTTCGAAAAAATTAGCAGCAATGTATTTTTACAAGCGGTGCATTTTTTTAAGGGAAAATTTGCCAAAAGTACACTTTGAAAAGGGGGAATATTACCAGCAGTGGGATCCTTGTTAGTGTTAAATAACCTATTGAGGTTGATATACCGTAAAACAAAAGAAACCAAACCAAACCAACAAAAAGCGCTAGGAAGGGAGAAATAAAATCTGTCCCGACGCACTTGAATTATCTGCGGAAAATGCAACATTACCAGAAAGACCTGAAGGTTACTTGGGCGAGTTTTGTGACGAGGTCTGTAGCTGGTCTGTTGCGGAACTCAAAATCACATGATTGTACACAGAAAAAACTTTGTTTGTCACGTGTGTAAATGACATTGTAAAAATGAAGATAGCCTTAAGAATGACTTACGGGCCCAGAGTAAAGCGTTGTCTTGAGTATGATTGATGGAAATATTAAAATTCTGAATGAAAAACACACACATCAAGTGACGAATGACAATCATTGTATGTGGCAACATTTGGTGGTTAAAATTATACGAATAGCGTGACTGTTATCGTCACAAGAAATGGAACTGGCGATTAACCTATCTAATAATCTTCTGCAAATGGATGTCTGACTAGGGATTGGGATTAATAAAAGGCTTTAATCTTGCGTAAATCGATGTCAGAACATGGACTGGGAAGACTAGTGAGAGGATAGAAATATTTATAAAGGGTAGGAAATGATGGAGAGCCTTGATCACCCACCTCTTGAAGGGACACGGCACATAAATGAAGAATATTCTGACAACATTGAAATTAATTTTTATTACATTAATATCTAGATTCGTTATTTTTTCAAAGGGCAAAAAATGAATGCAAACAAATTGATTCTCATAATTTATAGATTCTTAAGCCTGGAATCAGGAATTGTTTACTTCTTCGAGACGTAGTGTATAAAAATATAAAGTCTGAATATGATAAATCCAAAAATGCAATAGTTATTAATTCTAAAAATTCTCTTCTACATTAGAGGCAGTATTTTCTGCAGAATGCCTAAACCGTGAACAAAGGTTGCATGAGCGTGCACTCCAAACGAGTTAAAAAAAAAACAAAAAACGATGTAATTTATTTTTAAGGGGCATTTTTTTCTTGTTTATTCTAGCTGTAATTATATACACGAAAAATAAAAAAAATGATATTTTATTTCTGTAAGATTATAAAAATAAATACAAAAGGGAAATATAAACAAATATTTGGTGCCTAAATTTATTTTTAAAAATAATTTTTTAACGCTTGAAGCATCATTATTTTCATGTTTTTCTATTCGGGAAATATGCATGCCTATATAGCGCTATGTTTGACTCGGTACTTTCAATACTTCAGAAAATGAATTTTGACTCAAATAATGAATGAAAAAACGTTTAAATCCTCAATTGATGCCAATCTTCAGTGAAACATCAATTGATAAAGCTCAACATTTAAGTGTTAAATAATGAAATTTTGCCACCAATTATATTCATGATTAATTTTATTGACGTTGTAGAGTGGCTGGCAGGCTATTATGATGTGATGAGCTATTCAGGGGGAATTTTATCTCCTGGAAGGTTCAACCGAGCTTCATTAGTTGGGTAGCTGATTTTAAGTTGCAATAGGCAAACATCAATAGACGGATACACTGACTTGATATGCAGTGATCGATGACGAAGGATAAGAATCAACTAATTCTAGTAAGTTGAATACTAAGATTGGTAGTCGGATTTACAACGAAAATAATGAATAGTACTTACAACGTCAATGTGAAAGCAACTCGAAAAACTACTTATATCCAATTCTTCATATCACATCGAAAGAGACGAATGGAAGACACTAGTTAATGGTGTTGCGTTCGCTCGAATTAAAGTAGAAAATAAAAATTAAGAAACATATTGGGTTTACATAACTCAGTCTGGCACAAGGTCTAAAACGTTAGGCTATTCATAAGGATTGAACTTACTAATCTAGTTGCGAGAGTAACTGGCTCAACATCACGCACGTGCCAAAATAATTACTGTATGGTATGTTTAATGTACAGTGTAACCTGGATATAAGAGACCCAGATATAAGAGACCCGGATATAAGAGAAACCCGGATATAAGAGAGATTTTCTCTGGTTCCAAATTAGAGCCTGTGTTAATGTATATAAAATAGACCAAACCCGGATATAAGAGAAACCCGGATATAAGAGACTTCGTCTCCGGTCCCGACAACTCTCTTATATCCGGGTTACACTGTATTTATAATGTTGTTTCCATGATACAAGGCCCAAGAGCCACTCAAGTTAAAGAATCATGTTTCAAGAACGGCGTGAGCAGAGAAAGTAATGAAAAACATTTTGAGGAAATGTTTGATAGATAACAGAAGATTTGAAGATGTTAAGCCTTTGAGCCCTGAACAACGCTTTAACGGTGGTAGAGAAAAATGATCTAATGACCAGACACCGGTTTAACGGTGGGTAAACACTTGTAACTATTTTCATATCTACCGTGAAAAATTACATAACAATTATTTGCGAATTTTGACTCAGGAGCTCCGGCAGAATGGTTTTACCACGAGCTATGGGTAGATAGATAGTATGGCACACAGGGTTCTATAGCCTTTGGGTGACAGACGGTCTCGAAGGACAATTCAAAACCTGGGTGGCCGAATGTTTGGCAACTAAACGGGTTGCCCCACCTGATCAGTGAAACGCAGAAGCAAAGAAAACAGAAGCTGTTAAAGTGTGGATGATCTCAGAATCAATGGTCATCCTCCCCAACTATGGATTAAATAATTCACCAACCTGCAATTGGTCGGGTGTGGTGATTACAGCTACACCCCTGAAGATATGATCAATTAGGGAGGAGTTCCTCAAAAAGGCGAGAGCAGGATATAGATTTGGATTTGGATCGGGGAGACTGGCCCACAAAGTAAAAATCTGTTCGAGTGGAATTTCCTTCTTAAACGATGGAATATGAAGGGAATTAAATTGATTCGCTTCTGTGTACGTGACATGACGGGTCTTAGTAGTGAATTTCTGAACTGGTGGAACTAAATAATGTAGCGCGTCTGAACATTTGCTATGGAGACAGCAATAGGTTTGCGACGTTTTGTCTGAGTGGGGGGAGCTGTATTACTGAAAAATAATTCATCATGCACAAGTCTACGTGAAGGCCTTTGAAGTCTGTCAAGCCTGCAAAGTGAGGATATGACACTCCCCTCCCCAAATACGACAACAATACTGCATTTTTAGTTCGATTTGACTCTTGTAAAGACAGAGCATGACAGCAGTCAGATACCCTTTTGGAGAAGGACAAGGATTTTTCTGAAATTTTCTGAAACTGCAATAATTTAATTTTCTGAAACTGCAATATAGTATTAGACTACGTGTCAAGCTTTTCGTTTCAAATCTTTATTGTTTTGAGCCGATATTGAGGAATGTATTGAAATACAAACATTTATTGACAGGCAAAGCAAGCATTTAATGGTGAATGGATGAAGGAGTTTTATGAGAGTGGAGGGGGCCTATTTGGGTTGAGGTTCATAGGATCGAAATTTTGTTAGGGCATAAAGCAGATAGTGGAAAGAACCTGGGTAGGGTTGAGGTGAATGACTTTGGGGAGGAAAGAGAATGAAACAGGGAAAGAGAATACGGAGAGAGAGAGAGAGAGAGAGAGAGAGAGAGAGAGTAAAAGAAAAGGAAAGAAAAATAAACACTACCATAATGAAATAGATAAATATATAAATAAATAGTGAAAGATCGAAAATTAAAAGCTGATGAGAGAAAATTTGTTGATAGAGTATAATGAGATAGAGAGAGAGATACAAAGAAAGAGAGAGAGAGAGAGAGAGAGAGCAAGGCAGAGAAAGAAAGAGAAATAAAGTGACAATGAGTTGAACCAGAAAAGGATAAAAAGACAGAAGGAAAGGAAAGTGATAAAAAAGTTATTTGTAAAAAATGAGAGAGAAGGATTTATACAAAGGAAAAGACAGATAGATAGATAGACAGATAGATAGATAGATAGATAGATACAGAGGTAGATAGATTGAGAGTAAAACAACGAGAGAGAGAGAGAGAGAGAGAGAGAGAGAGAGAGAGAGCGAGAGAGATAGAAGATAGTTTAAATGAGATCTAGAGGAAAAAACGTAGATCGATAGGAAAAAGTACAAAGCAAATTAATTGGTAATAAAAAGATAAAAATAAAAGAGAAAGAGAGAAGAGGAGAGTGAGTAAAAGTGTAAAATGAGAAAGAGAGTAAGGAGATAAAGTGACAGCATGAGGAAGAGTTAAATATACAGAGAGAGGAGGAGGAGAAGAAGGAGGAGGAGGAGAAGAAGGAGGAGGAGGAAAAAGAGAGAAAGAAAATGAAAGGCAGTAAAATAATCAAATGGGAAAAAAGAGAACAAATAACACTGAGAGGAAACGGGGTAAAACAGAAAATAAAGAGAGTAAATTTTAAGAGAGAGAGAGAGAGAGAGAGAGAGAGAGAGAGAGAGAAATAGAGAGAAAGAGTTTGAGAGGGAGGGAGGGAGAGAGAGAGAGAGAGAGAGAGACAAAATGGAAAATAGAAAGGAAGAAACATTAACCTTTTCATCCCAGCATTTCTGAACAATTTTAACCCTTTTGCCAGAGCTCCTGAGTCAAAATTCGCAAATAATTAGTATGTAATGATTCATGGTAGATATAAAAATAGTTACAAGTGTTTACCCACCGTTTAACCGGTTGTTAGGCATTAAGTCATTTTTCTCTACGGTAAAGCGTTAACCAAGGCTCAAAGGGTTAAGTGGCAATAGAGATAAAATAAAATCAGCGCGCGCGCGCGAGAGAGAGAGAGAGAGAGAGAGAGAGAGAGAGAGAGTGAGAGAGAGATAGTGCTACGAGGACGTGAGACAAAAAAAATAAAGTATCAGTAAAAATACAATAAAAATTTTAAAAAGAGATGGAATTAGAAAAGTAAAGAGAACGTTAACTGAAAATAAAGATAAAATAAATAAATAGAGAGAGAGAGAGAAAGAGAGGGAAAGGCAGATGGTGAGAGAGAGAATAGTAATGGTGAAGAATGAAACTGAGTAAGTGAGACAGAGTGGGCGAAGGAATTAGAATAATGTATCAATGGAAAATTAAATTAAAATAGACGATGAAAAGAGGGAGAATGAGAGAGAGAGAGTGAGTGAGTGAATGAATGGATTACTGAGTGAGTGAGTGAGTGAGTGAGTGAGTGAGTGAGTGAGTGAGTGAGTGTGAGAGAGATTGAGAGAGCGACGCCCTGCAGGAAAGAAAGCAAAGTAAAGAAAGTGCAAATCAGAAAGTGAAACTAGAATTTGTAATAAAAAAGATAAAATCCAGTAATAAAGATAGATAGATAGATAGATAGATAGAGAGAGAGAGAGAGAGAGAGAGAGAGAGAGAGAGAGAGTAAAGAGAAAAAGTAAAATAACTTGAGATAAAGAGAGGTATGGGAGATAGAGAGAAAAGGAGAAAAAGTGACACCAGAGAAGGGAGAGAAATAAAGAAAGTGAGATACCAAAAACAGAAAAGGTGAAAATAAGGCATGGAGACTGACAGATAGATAGTTAGAGGATAGATAGATAAAGAGAGACAGAGATGATAAAGAGAACAAGATAAAACAACTCTGATAGATAGAAATAATAGATAGATATGTGATGAGAGATAGATAGATAGATAGATAGATAGAAAATGAAAAACAGAGGCATATAGATAGATAATGAACAGACTTGATAGATAGATAATAGATAGATGATAGATAGATAGAATAGATAGATAGATAGATAGATAGATAGATAGATAGATAGATAATGAAACAGACTGATAGATAGATAGATAGATAGATAGATAGATAGAAGATAGATAATAGATAATGAACAGACCTGATGATAGATAGATAGATAGATAGATAGATAATAAAACAGACTCTGATAGATAGATAGATAGATAGATAGATAGATAGATAATAGATAGATAATGAACAGACTCTATAGATAGATAGATAGATAATGATAGATAGATAGATAATGAACAGACTCTGATAGATGATAGATAGATAGATAGATAGATAGATAGATAGATAATGAACAGACACTGATAGATAGATAGATAGAGATAGATAGATAGATAGATAGATAGATAGATAATGAATAGATAGATAGATAGATAGATAGATAGATAGATAGATAGATAGATAATGAATAGATAGATAATAAACAGATGATGATAGATAGATAGATAGATAGATAGATAATGAACAGACAATAGATAGATAGATAGATAGATAGATAGATAGATAGATAGATAGATAGATAAGAACAGACATAGATGGTGATGATGATGATGATAATGACAAAATAGATAAAATATAAAAAGATAAAAAGATAAAATAGATAAAGATTGAGAGAGATAGATAGATAGATAGATAGATAAAAATGAAAATAAGTTAGATAGATAGATAGATAGATAGATAGATAGATAGATAGATAGATAGATAGAGAGAGATGGTGATGGAGATGAATATATAGAATAAAAGAGAAAGATTGAGAAATAAGAAAAAAGAGAAAGATAGAAAGGTAGAGAGAGAGAGAGAGAGAGAGTGGCAAAAATGTTAGGAAATTGAAAGGATGTAGTCAAACTGCGTTCTTTCCTTTTTTCCAGTTCACTTTACTTTGAATGACACACAAGTTTTACAATTTCTCAAACGTGTCAATAGTGTTTTAAGCTGTAAATGTAATCCCATTAAGATCGACACACAAGAAAAACGAAGGCCACTTACCTCAAAGCTTTTAGTCTCG
Source organism: Acanthosepion pharaonis (assembly GCA_903632075.3). Taxonomy (NCBI): domain Eukaryota; kingdom Metazoa; phylum Mollusca; class Cephalopoda; order Sepiida; family Sepiidae; genus Acanthosepion; species Acanthosepion pharaonis. The sequence continues at coordinate 2,360,925 of CAHIKZ030002578.1, forward strand.
TCCTTCATTTTGATCACATGTTCATCACTGACATTTCTTCTTTTTTAATTTAACGTTTCACATTTGGCTTCTTTCACAGTTTTTCATCTTCAATTTTCTGTTCTTTATTTTTTTTAATTTTTCAATATTTTGTTTTTATTTTCGATTTCTTGACTTTTCACATTGTCAATGTATCTTTTTTGATTTCTCTTTTCTTCAAATCATGACAAAATTCATACATTTGTTTTGTCTACCAAACACGTTTCCTTTCCTTTCCTTTCTTTCTTTCTTTCTTTCTTTCTTTCTTTCTTTCTTTCTTTTTTACTGCTCACCTTTTACCCTCGATGTTACATTTTTCTCTTTCTTTCTTTCTTTCTTTCTTTCTTTCTTTCTTTCTTTCTTATTTTTTTACTGCTCATCTTTTAAACCTCGATGTTACATTTTTCTTCTTTCTTTCTTTCTTTCTTTCTTTCTTTCTTTCTTTCTTTCTTTCTTTCTTTCTTTCTTTCTTTCCTTCCCCCGCTGTTACATTTTTCTTTTTCTTTCGTCTTTATATGTACTCACACGATACTTATTTTTTTAACAATAAATTCCTCTCCGCCCACTCCTCTCCATTTCCCACCTTTTCTGCAATCTAAATTTTCCCGCCTTCTGCCATTGCATGTCTGCAAAGCTCATCTCGGTAATGGCGTCTGCTTACAGAGCGTCAAAATCAGACGTCGTTCACACTTAACAAATCGCAAAATTTAATGTCATATCGTTCTTACAGAGAAGTGATTTCGGTTATAAATTCTTCAAAATCTTCTGAATTTTCAAATTCTTTTCTAATCCGATCTTCAAAATCTCTTCCACTCTTACTCCTCCTCCTCCTCCTCCTCCTCCTCCTTCTTCTTCTTCTTCTTCTTCTTCTTCTTCTTCTTCTTCTTCTTCTTCTTCAAGTTTTTCGGATTAATCAAAATCTTCGATGACTTCACCTCGCTCTTCTTTGTCTTCGAGTTTCTTCCAAAATTACTTTTGTGTTTGTTTTTATTTGGGCGCCAATATTTCTTTCAACACTACTTGTTTGCTTTAGAATCACAGTCGATTCTACTTTTTTGATGGAAATAAAAGAATCTATATACGTATGTTAATTTTTACATCGTGCATTGTGTTCTCTTTTTCACCAGACGTAACGTTTGAGATCAAGTCCTAAAAGATAAAGTTTGTTTCGTCTGCCCAAATAAGTTAACTCCGGTAACCAACCTTTTAGCAAATTCTAAATGATCTTTTTTTTAAGGGTAGTAGTGGCTTTTTCTTGCAATCCGCCCGTGAAATCCTGTTGGTTTAAATTTCTACAATTCTTTGTGACATGTTTCATGTTGTAGCGAAAATTCTATATGATTTCATGGTGCATATTACAAATGAAGATAATAATGCTTATAGATATATTTAATAATCAATATTGCTTCCTAGAAACTCATTCAATCTATCAACAAGTTTATAGATGCAACGTTTGTAAAATTCTTAAGGTTTTCATGAGACCAACTCATGTTTCATCTCTTCTCTTGATGTCAACCTAAGGTCATCCAAATGAAAACCCCTAAGCGAGTGCTAATAAGAGAGAGAGCGAAGTCGGGGGAATATGGACGATGAAGTAATATTTTCAAACCGAATTCGTTTACGAGATTTTTAAGCAATGGTGCAGTGAGAGGAGGAATATTATGGTGATGGGATATTACTTCTTTTCTGTTAACTAAAGATTGACATTTTGTTCCGAAAGCTGCCTTCAAACGAAGTGGTTGTTGGTAGGAGAGAGTAGCGTTCTTTTATTGTCTAACAGTTTATGAGGGATAATTCCTTGCCTATCCCATCATACACCAGTGTGATCTTCTTTGGATGAAGTCCTCTTCACGGTTATTGAATAGGTCAATTTCCGCAAATGATCCACTTATAACGGCGCTTAACATTATGGTAAAGGATCGATTTCCTGTTGTTCCATTTTCAGTCTTCTCATTCTCCTTCACCCCCTTTAACACCCAGCGACCTAGCGCCATCATTGCCTTGCTTGGAGTGAAATGATTTTAAAAAATGGTAGGTTCAGGTTTACTTAGACTCCACTTGTAATTTTAGTTACCATTGAAATCTTTCTTGGTCGCTTAGAATTTGCAGCCGTTGATATTATGCGATTCTCTTTCCATTCATGGACGATGAATATATATATATATATATATATATATATATATATATATATATATATATAAGTTGGAAATAGATTTCCTCAGATCGATAAAATTCAATCAATTTCTTTTTCAGCTTCTTTCGTGTTTTTGGTTATGGTTTTCAAATGAATTAATATTAAGTAGAGTCATAAATCATTTTCATTAAAGTTTATCAAATTTATTCTTCAAAAAATAAAGTAAGATTACATCATCTTATATCTTCATCATTATTTACAATGTTTTGTCCAACAAACTGGTCTTCATTTCCTTTTGAGTTACATTTTACAGGTTTTAATTTGACAAATTTTTTTTGACAATTTCAAGAATCTGGTTTCCATTAGAGAAAGTCTTTCCCATCAAAGCGTTTTGCATCTACCGAAAAGAAAAAGATAATGGTCGGTTGGTGCAAGGTGGGGAAAATATTTCTGGTAGAGTAAAACTAACCAACCGAGTTCAAAATAATTTTCCTGTGTTATACTTGCCGTATGCAACCTTGCATTGGACTTTTAAATGTGCATTTAATGTTTGAATGAGTTTTAAGAATACCGAAGGAATAATAGCCAGACGATTCCACTACATGCGTAACATGAACTTTCTTCCATGGAGCTCAGTTTTTTGGCCGTTTGCAGAGATTTCATCGCGAGTCTACTGCTTTTATAGGTGTCTCGGTTATGGAGAGAAAAAATCAGCGACCCCCCTGTGGTATGAGGCTGAAATAATAGACAGATAACATGATTGAAAAAAAAAAAAAAAACGAATCAAAACATATGCTAGGCCACAAATATCTCCTGAGCCGACCAAACATAGAAATGAATACAGTATGGAAACCAGTAATACGGAGTGCTAGAGAAAAGTATTAATATCAGAAAAATTGCAATATGAGATCTGGTAAATATGGTTACTGAGACATTAAGTTTATAAGTCCCGAAAATTCTTTCGTTGATGTCCTCAAACACGCATGGCCCAGTGGATAAGAGCGTTGGCTGGGTACAGTGACTTGCAGTCGTGAGTTCAATCTACTGCGTTTGGGTTGAATATTCAAGTATATACTCCCAATTTATTCTTAAATGCTGAGTACTAATACTCAGGATTCGTCATTACAGTTAGTCCTCAAAAAGTTATATTATTTATGACATAACCTAATATTTAATGTGTAAAATAGATTTTTGTAGAAGTGTGGAGCATTACGACATTAAAGATTACGAGAATTGACGGGTGAATACTTGGGATTACCAAACGACATGATTACGGCCCAAAAAGAATGAGTACGAGAATTGACGGAAATATTCATGAATTTAATTTTTTTTTTACTCGTTTTACTAAACAGGTTGTTGATTTTTTTTAACGGAAAATAATTGAGTTGAAAATAATTCACTAAGATTAATTAGACGATCCTAAAAAGAAAAAAGAAAAGAAAGAGGAAGGATTGGATGATGCATGACCCAGTCATAAGCGAAGATAATTGAAAGATATCTTGGCCTGCGTGTGGCCGAAAAATAGAGAAAAGAACAGGCTTGATGACAGTGTTCAATTGATAAGAAAATCGGTCAAAAGCACCTCTACCTTTGCGTGGAAACTTCATTTCAAATTGGAGAAAGGGAAATTTTTAGAACAATAGAAACGAAATTTTTAATCGGGAAAAAGTGTCGTGAGGTGGAACTATATACAGAGTCCATCTCTGATAACATCTTCATTTTCTCTACTGACTACTGACAAAACAAGAGCATTGTCTCAGTTCACAGAACAAAAACATCTAATTTGTTCATCCGAAAGAGCCAAGATTGTCATTTTCGTACGTGCAAAAATAAAACAGAACGAGTAAACCACGCCCAACCACAACTCGAAAGCGGGACGAATGAAAGGGTTCAGTTCGAAATTCCTATAACCGGAAGAAAGGCCGGAGCTTACAACTGCCGAAACGTCGTGAATATGGAATATAAAGTAAACATTCTTTGTAAAAATGCCTTCGTTACTTGCATATTCAGTTTAACAGTATTCTCAGTATCCTCCTTTACGAGCACATTTCTATTGGCTCAAGTCTCTTCTTCACCCACTGCCATATAGGAGGACTGTTATTACATAATAGGCAACGATACTTTTCTTTGTTTTTAACGAAATCTTCTGTTTTTGATATCCAGCTGCACCTTCGGTATGACATTTTCCGTCTTCTTTTAAAACATTTCCCAGATATTTAAAATTCCATAAAACGATTTGTTCCGGTCGGTAGTGTTGGCTTTTCTTAACTACGATATGCATCGAAACTTGGTGACAAGATTGAATCGGACGCCATGCTAAACTTCTAGCTGATTTCTGAATTTTTCTTTCCATGTCACGAAGGTAAGTAGTTACCAACTGAAGAACTATTTTCGGTACATTTTTCAACCAGATTTATAAATACTTGAATCTATGATACCCGAAGGTTTTTTCGTGATTTTATTCTAAACTACAACGATTATTTTTTTTTTTTATCTTACTGAGTATTTCAAGTAGCTTAAAATGAAAAATATTTGGTACCTTTATCTCATTGCCCAAAATTTCCTTATGTCTAACTTGGATCTGAATGTAGTCAATATTTAAAAAACGATTGATCTGTTTCTAAGCGTTACAAGGCAACGTAAATTAAAAGAAAAGTGTTGATCAAAACGTAATAGTAGGAATAAACTGTTGTCTAAAAAATACAGAAAGTTTGAGATATCGACAAAAAAATGCACAGAAACTTTGTTCTGCTATATTACAAGCAGGCGGCTGAATGCAATCTCAATTGAAGAGAGTTTTTGCAGATGGGATTAAAAGAAATGATAAAATGTTAGCCTGTCAGTGTTATCTTCTTGTCAAGAATTAATGCTCTGAACAAATTAAAAGCTAAAATCAGAAAATCTTCTTCCTTCATTGAAAGCTCAATTTTTACGAAATCCTTATGCATTTACAAAACTTTTCTTCCCTGAATAAAAGATCAATTAAAACGTCTACGCATTTGTTATATTTATTTTGATACTTTAAAGATATAAAGTGATATAACTACTCAAAAAAGAAATCGCATAGATAAATCAATAGACACGAATATATATATATATATATATATATATGCATAACTGTCGATAGATAGATAGATAATGAACAGACTGTGATAGATAGATTGATAGATAATGAACAGACTATGATAGATGTATATATATAATCGCTCAAATAAATATATATATATATATATATATATATATATATATATAATTCCTACATATGTGATTTCATGTTTGTTCGATGATATACATAAATATATATATTTATGGCTGCATATATAAATATACACATTGTTGGTGTGGTTATATATTGTGTGGTTATATAAATATATATATATATATATATATATATATATATATATATATATATATATATATATATATATATATATATATATATATATATATATATATATATATATATATATATATATATACATATATATATATATATATAATATATATATATTATGAAACATATATATTATATATGAGTATATATATCTATATATAATATATATATACCAAAGTATATAATTGGTATATACGGAATGAATTCCAATAACCAACAATTACTATTCTTAAAAGAGTGCTCAATACAAAGTAGAGCAGATATAATTATTTTTTATAAAAAAAATTATAAAATAAGTATGTTATAAAATCACTACAAAAATAAAAAAATATATATATATATACATGTATTGTCAAATGAACGGATGTATTGTAGCGTCTTGTCTTGTCGAACGTAATTTCAATGAAGAAATGAATTGAATAAACATATATATTTTTCTTTTCTCAATAATTTTGTAGTTTTTTAAACTTAATGGTGATTAAATTTGGATTTTAAAAATTGCCAGTTTTTTATTTTAATATTAAATTTTATCATATAATTTTATAATTATTAGTTAGTATAAATTATTTTTAATATTACACGCTTTTGAATCTTTCTATACTTCGTTTTTGATTGGTTATTCTAGCTTTTGTAACAATGTTTCCCCCTAGTGTAGGATCGTTAATTAGTCTGAAACTTTTAAAACCATTTATTTTTCTTTTCAACATCATCACTTGATAAGACACAGAGTGTGTTGAAACAAAATGGCTATTTTGTAGTGATTTTATAACATACTTATGTTATAATTTTTTTAAAAAAAAATAATTATATATATATATATATATATATATATATATATATATATTATGAAACGGATTAAGTTCGACAATTATTAAATATATTTCTGTTTGTACGTTATTTGATAAATATAATTTATTTAAGTAAATTACCTATTCTTTAATTAAAAAAATTACATTTTTTGACCTGAACGTTCGAGATATTTTCTAGAAAATATGCGCTCTCCGACATATATAATCGACTCTCCCGTCGAGATTCGACGTATGAGGGTCAAGCAGATCAGTTTCCAGGAAACCGACAGCCCAACACCGGCGCATGAGATTTGATTATAGTGGTGAAGGCCTCCTGCAGGAACATCCACACTTTTTGAGGAGACCTGGTGCACCGAATGCCACAAGGTTCCCAAATGACCCTCAGCAGTTTTTGAATTCAGAGTTGTCCTTCTCCTAGACCAGTTGCCATCCAAGGCTATAGAAACCAGTCTGTTCTGCTATTTTACCCATAGCTGGAGGGAGAGGGAGAGGAAGAGGCACGGTGGAGTAATGGATAGCGACTTGGATTGAGGAATCGCAGAGCCGTGTTAGAATTCCAGTCGAATCCATTACATTCACTTACAATACTAATATATATATATATATATATATATATATATATATATATATATATATATCTTATCCAGAGCCAGACTGTTTCACTGTATCACGGATCATCAGTGTAGTTAGACGTTGGGTTGCCTCTAGCTAGATCTCTCTCTCTCTCTATCTATCTATCTATCTATCTATCTTTCTTTCTTTCTTTCTATATATATATATATATATATAGATATTTAGATAGATAGATAGATAGATAGATAGGTTCTGATTGAAACCTAACCCTAAAAGAGCTGTGCTATAGGTTGGGAAAATATATATTTCTTGTTAATATATATTATAGCTCTGCTATTATACACTGAGTACTTTTTTTTATTAACCCCGGCATTAAATGAGAACTCAATGTATTTTACAGAGCAAATTATAAGAATAATCAGTCGAAAACCTTAAAAATCTATAGTCACCAATACATCTATTTCGATGAATATAAGTATATTCATCTCATCAGACCAACTACATTTTACAAACGGAATCAAGATATCCCAGACAGACAGACAGACAGATGTAAAAAGATAAAAAAAAATATATAGAAAATACGAGATAAAACAATAGCAAAAATAAATTGACTTAGAAAAGTTTCCTTTGGCGGGATTGCATTATGAAGAGAGTGGACAGAAAACAGAGTTAATATAACGGGTAAGTGAATTTAAAGAGATAGGAAGGTTGAATTTAAAACAATATATCAAATAAAGCTCATAGAGGAAGGGGTTAAATGATGTCTATTTAAACAGTGAGCTTTATTTGTCGAATTGTTGTAAAAATCACCTAAATACCTTAACCTTTTCTTCTTCAACATTTGTGGTATTCGTACAAAATCAGAATCATTCCTTTTCGAAAAATCTCCGGACATTCTACCTCTTTGCAAGACTAACCTCAACTCTTCTATCTCTTCCTCTGGTTCATCGATTCTTGGTTACCTTCGCTATTTACAAAGGACTCTAAAGTCCACATTTATAGCCTGGGAATTTATTACTGCGAACATCTCCCGCTGGCTAGGGAACCCTGTTTTAAATCTCCAAATCACTCTTTCTTTGTGCCTCCGTCTCTGCTTAACTCAGTCAGATAATTTTTCTTTCTCTACCGTTACCCTTCCTCTTAAGACTGTTAGGTGTTACATAGTGTTATGGGCTCTTACCATAATAATAATAATGGACTATTCCATACTTAATAAATACTGCGCCTCTGTCAGTTGAGGAGTCAGTCGCTCAAGTATTGAACGACAGATCGGTTGAACTCTCTGCCTTCGGGCGGGGAGGAACCCGAACGAGGCTACGCCGAAGGGCGGAGTCTCGTTTGGGGAGGTAAACCGTCCCTGAACCCGCGGGCTCGGATATCCCACATTAAATAACCGACCTTGTGTCACATGATGCCCCAGTGGGGTATGAGTGAATATCGTCAGTCGTTCAAGTCACGACCGGCTGATCGGTTGAACTCTCTGCCTTCGGGCAGGGAGTAACCCGAAAGAGGCTAAGCCGAAGGGCGGATTCTCTTTCGGGGAGGTAAAACGACCCTGAACCCGTTTATACGGGTTCAATGGGCATATTTTTGTCCGAGTCCACGGGCTAGGAGATCCCACGTTAAACCGGCCTTGTGCCATATGACGCCCTCGTGGTGGGGGTGACTGAATATCGTCAGTAGTTCAAGTCGAGTCAAGAGTCGAGTCAGAGGCAGTCCGAAACAGAGTCGCGTTCAGACAATTACTGCAAGGCATTAGAATAGTGATACTGGTCGACTCTACATTGTTCTCTCTACTAAACCTGATTGTTCATACTAACTCTTCTACTTCTCTGTATATATTCCTGTTTGTAATATATCTGTGTTATTCCATACCTGTGTTCGAGTTCTTCTTTATTGGTTCTACTTTGGACTATCACCGTGGTACAAGGAACCGGACCATAACACATAGTATTTCCAAGAATATAGACACGACCTTCTTCCACCCGTTTGCAAACATATTGGTGTTCGGAGACTTTAACGCCCACCATACCACGTGGCTTAAACACTCTCCGTTGACCTCGCTGTCATTCAAACCATTATCTTCTCAATCCCTCAATCTCTCAAGCAAGTGGTTGACTTCCCCACGCGTTTCCCCAGTGATCCTGACGAAAACGCCTCTCTTCTTAGTCTTTGTCTTACCTTTATCCCTCTTGTCGTACTACACAGCTCTGCCCTCTTCGCAATTCTGATCACGCTGTGGTATCTGCAAACATCTCCTTCCGTTCCCCACCTGCCATCACCCTCCTGCCAACAGAATATCTTTCTGCTATCAACGAGCAGATTGGGATTCATTCCGTGATTTCCTTCGAGTCATTCCTTGGGATGTAGTTTTTAATCACCTCATTCAGAATGCGCGGCTGAGGTCTCCTCCTAGGTGAAAGCCGACATTCGTACCTTCATTCCAGCTAGGATATACCTAGTTAAACCGTGTTCATCTCCCTGATTCTCGCCTACTTGCTCAGCTGCTATAAATCACATGAATCACTTGCATCTACCAAAAATCAACTGTGAAATGATGAGACCTAGCTACCAATCTAGTATTGCGTTTAAACTTATACAGTTAAGGTATTTTAGAGGAAATCTCACTAGAAAAATTACCATTAAAATATTTATAGAAAAGTTACAGGGAGGATATGTTGTGGACGTAGTAAAGTGACGGAAGCCGAAATGCCAACTCAACACCGATGACATTGAAGATTCCTCTTTAGATTTTATCATGATTCTCTAAATATAACGACAATATTCAGTGTATGGATGAATGGTTGACTTATTCAGTATAATGTTACCCTTTCATGTTAGCGGAAAACTTTAAACCATCATGGTACAATGACTCTTCCTCCTGAAGATTAGTCTCAGCGATGATGATGGAAGGGAAAAACGTTTCTTTGAAACGATTAAAAGATAACAGTTTCATTTTGGCGGTATTAAAATTAACAAACCATTTCCTGCCCCAGTTAACAACAGATTGTGGTTTATTCTTGGATCAATGCAAAAAGATCTAATGGAGTGCCAGTCCAAGAGAACTTACTTTTTGCAATTTCATTGACTCAGATCAAAATTTTATCCAGGAATACCATAGCCCTCCGTATTCCATTCGTAAAAAGTAAGTCACTCTCATACTGTTTTTCCTAAAAAAAGCACAATAGCAAAATATTGAATGTGGGTGAAAATACAGATATCTCCACCTATATTTTATGCTAAGTATCAGCTAATATAAGGATCAAAAACCACTCGTGCCAGGGTTACTGAATGCAAGAGGGTGTAGGCGGAATTAGAAGGAAGATTATAAAGGAGAATAGCTAACGATTGATCCTTTTATTGAGGAGGTTAAAATGGAAATGTTTGTGGAAGAAACCATGCTGGAGTTTGTTCCAAAGATTAGGAAAACAGTCTGAGAGTAACTTTCTTTTTACGAATGGAATACAGAGGAAATGTTGGTGATTACTATCCCTATACAGAGAATGGCGAGTTCTTTTAAATGTCTGAACTCGTAGAAATAAAGAGTGGAGCTCATTTGAACATTTCCCATGGAAATAACTTGCATAGTTTACAATGTTGCATATGTGGGATAGAAGCACTACAGTGAAAAATCAAGTAATTCCCTACAATAGCGCGAAAAAGCTTTTGAATTCTAAAGCTAGAAAGTGAGAAATTTGCAGATCCCGTTCAGACATGGTAGCAAAGTTATTTTTGGTCTAAACTGACTCTTGTAGAGATCAAGGAAGCCAGAATGAGTCAGGTAGTGTTGAGAGGAGTTGAGCATTTTCCAGGATACTTAGCGATGGATTGTATATATGAATTCCACTTAAGGTCTAGATGCGGAATTGCAGAAATAAAAATGAATGTTCGTTAGCAGTAAATACTTGACGAAAATGTAATCTACCAAGCCATTGTGAGATTCGAGGTTGGGTTAAATATGCATACAGAGGATTCATCAACTGGGGTTAGATGATAGGCAAAGAGAATGGGAAGCCTGAGAATAGGGAGGAATGAGAAAAGGATAAAAAAGAATAAGATAGAATATGGTGATTGACGTTTCGTTTAAATTTTTGAAGATTAAATTTATCAGGGAAGCAAGAAATCGAAAATGGGGTTCACGGGTGGAAATGCAAGAAAAAGAAACTTTTAGAGTAAAAATGGCGGTTGCAACTAAATAGTTCAACACTGAAACAATGGAACCCATTTGCCAAATTAGTAGCACCCTTAAATTCATGTATTCGTTGCACCAGGGAATTAAACTCATCAGAACAGTTTCTATGAAAGTATTTGAAGAAAAGACAACGTTAAGCCACGTCATGCCGGTGAAAAAGTGACTGAAGTCGAGATGCCAGGTCAAGATCGATTACATTACAGATTCTTCTTTGTATTTTGTCAAGAACCACGAGTTTTACAGCAGGAGGATCAGACCAGATAGGGCAGCCGTGTTCAATGCACGGATGAATTGTAGATGTACATGTGCAAGATGGATTCTAATAAGAAAATGGCACAATATATTGACCCAAGTTTCCTTAGAGTAAGCAATTGATTTGATATAGCCGCTCCACTGCATGTAAGTGAAAAACGTGTGTCTAAAAGGCCTTCTGCATTGGTCTCCTGGATTTTAACATCAGTCATGCTGATGACAGACAGAAACCTTTTTATCTTTGGTGATTAAATGAAAGCAGTTTTGTGTTGAAGGCGTTAAAATTTGCAATCCATTTCTCGGCTTAGTTAACCATTGATTACAGGTCCTTTCAAGAGCAGTTGCTAGGTTTACTTTTTCCAATCTATAGAATTTGCTATTGAGAAAATGTTAATGTCATTGGGAACTGATAGCAACGGGGATATCATTGAAGAAGATCAGAAACAGCGTAGGTTCCAGGATAGAGCCTTGGTTGAATATGGTAATAAAAATGAGGACAACAGTCCGAACAATGTAAACAGTGTAAATAGTTACAATACCTCAACTCAGAAATTTAGAATATATATATATATATATAGAGAGAGAGAGAGAGAGAGAGAGAGAGAGAGAGAGAGAGAGAGAAAGAGAGAAAGAGAGAGAATTTCTGGAGAAAAAATTATGTGATGACGATAAGATGCGTTTATCGTCGCAAATGCAAAAAGTCTGAACGATTTTAAGCATATATGTATGTGCTATCTTCTCTAAAAACTATCCCAAAACATGGCTACATTGCTTGCTTCAATTTTCACTGAGAGAGAAATCACTTGAGTTTATATTCTTCCTTGGCAATTCTTGGTGACTTTCCAAGATTTCGAGGCTAACACAAATCAAAACCTTATAACTAACTCTTCGGTTTCAGCAGTTCTCTTCAGATCAATCACTTTCCAGAGCAGACGCCCGAGTCAGACAGTGTGAATTTATCTTAGTCGTGTCTCAAATTCACGACTAACTGGAAAACAGCCACCTGGTCTACATCGGAACTGATCTGGGAGTGCCAACGCCTTTTCACCGCCCCCCCCCACCTGCTACCGAACGCCATTGAACTCGCTTCCCTTCCATCCGTTTATTTTCCTTTCTCTTTTGTTTTTGGTTTTGTTTTGATTTCCATCTCCGTACAATGGTGCCGTTTTACTGCTTTTAAACAAGCTTGTTTTTTTTTTCAATCGAAACCACGTGATCAAGTAACGTGAGGTTTTGTAGAGAGTTCGTTTTTCTCTATAGTAACGGGTGGATTTGTAAAATCTGCCGATTTCCCAGTCGTTTTAAAGACTTAATTTTTAAGTCTGGCACATGGTCAAAATTGTTCAGCATTGAGTGAAGAATAACTCACTGCAGCAGTAATCATCTACAAGTTTTCTATAAACTAAAAGGTAGTGAGTTGCACAGACTGGCCCATTGCACTGTAAGGAAAATTATATATATATAGGTTCAGGTAAATGAAATAGACATTAGCAACCGTATACGCGCGTGGTGGCGTGCATACACAGGTAATGAAATAAATAATTACCAAAATGTGCCAAGAGGTGTAGACATAATAGTGCTCGATGTTGTTAGACAGAGCTAAGAAATATATATATTAATAAATATACATATTGCTACATTTGCTGTGCAACTTAAGTTTCTTTGGTTACCCAACTCATCAGACACAAGATATAGACAATTGTTTTTTTTTTTAAATATACAGAAGTTCATGAGAGGGACGATGATTTATAGTTCAAAATTAAAATAGTACAAAAATCGAACAAAAGCAATACTGGGGTTTAAGTGCAGAAAATATGGTGGAGGTATGAGTCATTAAGAAAAAAAAAAAATTGAAGCACGTTTAAAATTTAAAATTTGAACTGGCGACGTAGCTCAGTAAGGGACATTTGAATGGTTAAAGGGAGTTAATCGATGTATGCCCTAAAATGAATGCGAACAGAAAATTAAACTTAGACGAAAAGAAAATTATCGAGGATTACAATATTTTAAGAGAAACACCTTTCTTTGCTTACAACTAGACATAAGCTCATTCCACTTATTAATCAGAAATACATTGTTAATATTTTTGAGGATGAAGTTTTCCTAGTAAACACAGATTGCATTCACCTCCACTGAAAATGGATTGACTTTAGCGACGAATTTCCAGTTTAGTGCAGGTGTGTAGCTATCTTTTTTGATACACAGTAAAACCTTGAGAGTGCTGTGGCATTTGCATATTTTTTGTTGTTATGGCTCGTTTTGTGATGGTAAAAATGTTTTTTCCAATTATCTGCAGTTGACCCGAAATAAAATTTAATTTGGTCATTATGCTGAAGCTGGTTTATAGATAACTCATTTATACATACATTTGAAATTCCTAAGACATCACACATGCCAACGCGAGAGTGAAAACGAGAAGTATCAATTATAGGAAGCCGTTGGTATAAACCAATACCTTCTGTTATCAATTATAGGCATGTAAGAATATTTGTAGATATTTCGTAGTTTATATTGTTCAGGTTAGGTTTCAACTGTTTTATGTATATATCTTAAAGAATTTTTAGTTTTTTGTTTATTGTCTTCATGTTTAAGTATAGTTGTGTTTTCAACGAGGATTTTCCGGAATTGTGTACGCGTCCAGGCATGTTGTTTTAAATGCCTAAATGAAACATGCATCAATGAAAATTGGTGCCTAAATACACACACACACACACACACACACACACATATATATATATATATATATATATATATATATATATATATATATATATATATATATATGTGTGTGTGTGTGTGTGTGTGTGTGTGTATTGATTCATTATATATACCCGAAATAAAATGCTCTTTTATATGCCTGCTGGCATATTAAAAGGAAGTTGTTCATGTCCTAAAACGGAATAAACGAAAAAAAAATGCTAATTCAAATTGCTTAATACCTCAAGAAGGCAGAACGATCTCAGATCGGATTAAAATTAATAAAAAACAATATCGAAAACATGTCTTGGTTGCTATTTATTGGAACCTTATCGTGCGTCATCTTATTACTTAGATAACATCATTATTATCGCATATATACTGCTAGAATTACTGAAAGAATTTGGATACTATATGTTTATTAAATAGGAATTGACATATTTAAAATTAGAAAATGATTGAAAATAAATATGTTAGGCTAAAAATAATCAGAAAAAGAAAGAAAGGATGAATGAATAAAGGAAGGCCAGAAAATGCGATGATATATTAAAAAAAGAAAGAAAAATAAAAAGAATTAAGAAAGAAAGAAAGAAAGAAAGACTATAACAAAGAAAGAGTGTCTAGATTTAAAGAAGGAAGGAAGGAAAATGGGATGGTATGTTTAAAAAAGAAAGAAAAACTGGAAATATATTAAAAAAGAAAGAAAGAAAGAAAGAAAGAGTGGCGAGATATTAATAAATAAAGGAATAAAGAAAGATAAAGAAAGAAAAAATAAAGGATGGAAAAAAAAAACTTAATAGAAAGTGTGGCCAAATCTTCTTCTATGTGCAATGTCCCTTCAGGATTTGGAGGATCATGGCTCTCCACAATTTCCTGTCCTTTTTAGCTCTTAGTAAAATTTGTCTTTTTGTTATTTGTTTTTGATATCTATCCTAAACTTTGTCCTGCTAACCATTTACATAATCTCGTTAGGCGGGTGATGCACTGTAATTCTTTGACCTACTTCTCTTCAATATATCCTGTCGGCCCGATATTAAGAGAGAAAAAAAGAAAGAGAAAATAAAATGAAAGAAAAACTCTTGGCATATTAAAAAAGAAAGAATATGTTGGGCGATATTAAAACCTATAATCCTTATGACACTTCAATGATATCGGTTGTGCAACACTTACTCAGTCCGATCGTGTTTATATAATAATTTGGAAGCCTCACTTTAAAGCTACAGAGAATTTCATTTAGATATTATTTTCGCTTCTGTTTTCGTGTTTCTATTTAGAGCATCGATATAAGCAAATAGTATAACCCGTCTTTAACCGGGTGTTTCAATTGGAACAGTTTAACTTTAAAGTCAGCCCAGCTGAAAATCAATATTAGTAGCACCAATGGGGTGCAACTGAGGCACATCCCCGAAATGGATTAACATTTTGAATGGGAAGTGTGGCCCTGAAAAGGGCCGTTCTTGCGTTTTCAATCTTGCAAGGAAGGAACTTTTCCCATGGACCGTCATAATAATATACGATAATTTTTATTTATAATACATTTTTTTTTATAATTCTAATAATTTTTTGCGTTAGATTTCAACTCTCTAAATTGATTGTACGCTTTTTTTTACAGACATTTCTTTTTTTGCGCAAAGTAAAAAAAAATCAGTTTTTTCCATTTTTCACCTTCAGGGTTGTAATTTTTTTCCAGCCAATTTGGACTCAAAACCGGCACTGAAAAATTATCTATCAAAAAAAAAAAAAAAAAAAAAAATTTCTAAATCGGATGAAAACAGTGGAAACTCATAAACAACACCCGAGCACACACACATACATATATTGAAAATTATAGATATAGATAATATACTGTATATACCCAATTTATATGTTGATTCCTAACATTTTGAGCTGCTAATTTAGCTATCTATAATTTCACTCTATTCATTAGATAAGTCAAGCCTGTACCAAAATAAAAACATCACTAAATTATCATTTTCAGAAGATGGATTGATATGAGCAGATACGCCTTTTTTTTGGCATTTGTTACGCTTAAAATGTCGACTTACAGCAATAGATATATAATAAATTCTAAAATTCCAGAACCCCCCCTAAAACAACAACAACAACAAAAAATAAAACAAAACAAGAAACCAAGGAATTAAATTAAGCAAAGCAACAAAAGTATACCCTCGTAGACTAAATAAAACATTCAGTTGGAATTTCTTAAAAGTTATATAGATAAAAAAAAAAATCGCTGTAAAACACGTAGGGCAGAACGGCTGAAGCGTCGTAAACACAACAATAAAAATGAGTATAATAGACCAAGTATAAACAATGTAAATAATTAAAGAAAATGTATACTGATATTTCACCGAAAATTTTAATGTTCAGAGACACTCAAGTTAGAGTGTTACAGTCGAATTATCAATATACAGGGTGGTCCGAAGGTCCTGTACTCCTGACCCAAAAGTAAGGAGAACAATAGCACAAGTAATACATTAATCACATGTACTGCATTCAGTTTATTCACTTTCATTAACGCTGTCACACATCGAGAATCTCCATATGCCGCAAGTCTTTTGTCCATGTCGTTATCGCTTAGTTCGTTGTCGAATCATGGCTTAAACGATTAAAATCAAGATCCTTTGTCTTGCTTGTTAATATTGTGCTTTTGGGATTTCTGTAGCTAGGAAGACCGTTTTCGTAATGACTTCTTGGGTGATGCCTCCACCTCTGAACACGTATCCCTTGCGTTGAGGAAGGTCATCTTACCGGTTTATTCTTAATTGATGTCGTGAGAAACTGTTTATGTTCCCATTGCAGTATCGTACTCTTCGGAGGAGTTGGTTTGCCGAATTTTGCAGTGAAGATATGTCGAACATCCTCTTGCTAGAATGCACACGAGAAAGTCTCCATACACTTGCAAGCAGCCTCTTTTTCCTAACTGTAGTAGTTCATGTCAGTCATCTGAAATAGAAAATTATATTATAAAGAAGTGACAAGACTTTCGGACCAATATGTAGAATGTGTCGAATGTTATGGGAATAGACGGTTGTGGGAAAGAGGTTTGGGACAGAAAAAGGTAAAAAAAATGATGTGTTCAGGGAAGCAACCACATGGGGTTCTGTTCCATAAAAGGGAGAAAACTGCACCGGATGTCCTTCTTGCATTTGTAAAGCTGAGGGAATGACAGGGATTATAGTATGAATAAATGGCAGGGCGTTTCCTAACTGTAATATTCTGAACTGGTAAAAATAAAAAATGGACGTCATCTAGATATTTCCCATGGAGATGGCGACAGGTCTGTGCGAAAAATTTTGCTAAGTGTAAAAAGTAATCTGTAACATATAAGACTGCGTAAACATTTTGCACTCTATTAAGGCTGGAAAGTATTATATATATATATATATATATATATATATATATATATATATGATATTAGTGATCAGCATATATATATATATATATATATATATATATATATATATATATGTATATATATAACCACTTATATATATATATATATATATATATATATATATATATATATATATATATACTTTAGGTCAATATATATATATATATATATATATATATATATATATATATATATATATAAATTTCAAGAGGATAGAATCCAGGTAGAGCTCAATGTCCAGGACAGATCAAGAATATAATATAAAAAGGCTTAAACACTAATGTTCCATGGTTATAATTTTTTTATATTGGAATCGTAATCACGATCCAATTATTCAGACCTATCTTATGATATATATATATATGTATGTATGAAATATATATATATATATATATATATATATATATATATATATATATATATATATATATATATGGATGAAATATATATATATATATATATATATATATATATATATATCCGAATGGTCTAATGCACGATGGATCAGAAGGTGGTTTCTTCTGCAAAGGGGGACACAGCTTCACATATCTAAGGAAGGCATCTTTATTAAGTTTTCTCCAATGCGCACATGCAGACGAGTTCAGCAGCTATGTAAAAGCTATAGAAAAGCATGTAAGATAAGAATGTGTCTTCTCACCGGACTTGTTCAGCCTATTCAGTGGGAAGATTCTGAGAGAACTAGAGATCCTACCAGGATTCATTATTGGCGGCCACAATCTTAGCAACACAAGATATACAAATGTCACAGTGTTGATAGCAGATACGGAAAGAAAAAACTTTTACAGGAGATAGTGAAGGTAAGCGAGAAGAAAGGATTAAACATCAACTGCAATAAGACACTGCCTGGTTGTTAGCAAAAATTTGGGACCAAAGTGTGAATTGAAAATCGGATATTCCAAAATCTAACAAGTCGGAAATTTAAATATTTGGGAAGATTTTTTTAACAGAAGACGGAAATTGTAAAAATGAAATCCAAAGACGTATTGGGATAGCCAAGCATACCAAAAGCTAAGCAGGGTTCTAAGAAATAGAAACATTTCACTAGAAACAAAGAAAAGAGTACTAAACTGCTATGTAATACCAGTCCTCCTATATAGCAGTGAGTTCTGGATGATCTCCACAAGGATGAAGAGTTGACTTGAACCAACTGAAATGTAGTTATACAGGAGGAAGCTGAGGATGCTGTCGGCCAAACATGTGAACAACAACTAGGTTTTGGAGAAAATAGAAACAAAAAGAAAATTAACAATTATCATTAGGAAGAATCAGTTAAGGTTTTTGGGGAATACAATGAGGAAGGTAGGCTTGGTAAATTTGATACTCTCGGGAGGGATAGAGAGCAAGAGGGACATAGGAAAACAATGAAAAACATACCAAGTGAATTTGAGTAAATGGATGGGCTTAGGAGAAATAATAGAAATACAAAGTTTAAGAGCTACAAAAGAAAAGAAGTTGTGGAGATCCATGATCCCCTACGTCATGAGGGGACACGGCATATAAAGAAGTATGCGGAGACAGGTAGTCGATATGAAATTTTTAAAAACAGGACGTCCTAATCAAATATGGCCATCCACTAAAAATAAGGTTTGATGTAATAAAAAAAAAGGATTCCTTTATATATTCTGCGAGCATTCAAAATATACAAGCCTTCACGACGAAAATAAAATGCATGATGTAATAACAAGTTTTTTTCGTTATAAACTGGAAAATTGAATTTTAAAACCAGATAATTAAAAAATAAATGCATTAAAATACTTAAGAACTAAATAAATAAAATCAGGAATAACACATGAATGAAAATAAAACAATTATGGTGAACGCATTTCGCAGCGAATCGTTGTATCCCAAGTCAGTGAATATATCAAAGGCAGTATATTGTAGACTGTAATGTTATAAATAGATTAAAAACTATTTATAATAAATATATTTTGTATTGATTTGGTAGCGAATAATGTGGTTATTTCCTACCGTTATATTACATAATAAGATTCATTTTCGGTTCGGAAAAAAGAATGAAGAACATTAGCCGATTCCCTACATAGACTTTTCCAAGAAATAAGACAGATTGTAAAAGGAAGCAACAAAATGAAATTTGACCAACGAACAAAATTCTAAATTCGCAGTGAAAGTAAATAATCTTGCAATGCATAAAACAAAATTTGATTTCTCACGGAAAATATGTAATTTATATATCTTATCTATTTAGAACCAATTTACTCTTGACTAACGATCATTTTATTAGTATACATACATATATATATATACATACATACATACATATATATATATATATATATATATATATATATATATATATATATATATATATATATATAATAAATAAATATATATACATGTATGTATGCATACATAATATATATTATTACATATAGATACATTTATCACAGATGTAAATATATATATATAAATACACACATTCAAATATACATACTCATACATATAAAATAACATAACGTAATTAGATACATAATATATATATGGGGGTGTGTGACGTGTATATGTGTTATTCAATGTGTAAATATATTATGACAAGTGTATACCGAGAATACATATATGTGCACACATAATTGCATGTATAGGTAAATGAGTACTTACACACACAAATTAATATACATAATGTGCACAAACACAGATTGATAAGAGAATGAGCACACACACATATATATATATATATATATATATATATATATATATATATATATGAGAATCATTTATTAAATCGAACCATTTCTCTAAATGACCAAACATACATTATGTTTTTGTTGATGATGGACGAGTTCCTTGGTCGGACTGGGAACTTATGAGCTCTCCCTTGCATTATTTATTCCCAAACAGACAGACAGAAGTCAAACACACACACACACACACACACACACACACACACACACACACACACACACACACAAATATATATATATATATATATATATATATGCGTGTGTGTAATTTTATTTATGCTTATATATTCAATTTCTGAATGCGTCTGGCAGAACTGATTATATATAAGTATATTCTTTAAGCACACATATACTCGCACACACACACACACACACACACACACACACGCATATATATATTTATGTGTATGTGAGTGTGTGTGTGTGTGCATAATATTTCTAAGTGTATTAGGCATAAAAGATTGTTGTTAATGTTGAGCGGAGCGCTGAAAAATGATTCGCTTGGTGACCATTAAAGAGATGCGAAAGTGTAGACGTGAAACTTCCTTGTAATGAGGCAAGATTCACTTTTCTTTTCGACGGTGAAAAACGATGAATAAATTGGATTAGAAACTCCCAGCTTTGATTTATTTCTTTCGCTGTTTTCTTTTCGGGCATTTTGTTTTCGGGCATTTTCTCCGATAATCCATATTTGGTAATCAGCCGAAGATATTTCACAGTCAAAAGGCAAATAGAAAATTGTAAACTATATCACAATAAAAATGTGGAGATGGGTAATGTCAAAACGACCATTGTTACGAATTTTCACACACACACACACACACACACACACACACACACACACATATATATATATATATATAAATATATAGATATATATATACAGCGAAACAGTCTGTCTGTGGATGACAATACACACACACACACACAGACACACACACACACACACACACACACACATATATATATATATATTTAATGAGGCATGGTGCAGTAGTGGATAGCGTCTCAGATTGAGGAGTATCCGGTTCTAGTTACAAAACAATAAGTTACATAACAATTAACAAGACAACTTACAAGGAATAAAGGGAGTCAAATTCTCCATAGCCAGACGAAGTAAGATCAGTCCGAATATTAATCAGCTTAGTATAAACTTATTAATCAACTGTTGAAGTCCTTAATCGTAGACTATTTAAGGCTATGAGCCAGGCCATCAGGTCGAGTGCTGAAGTAGTGAAATCTACTCTGCAGCAGATTTTTTTCTGCATTTACATGTGTGTTTGATTGGTGAAGGTGTGATTTATTACTTATTGTTCTGTTTGAGAATATATATATATATATATATATATATATATATATATATATATATATATTTTAACTTTATTTCAAT
>CAHIKZ030002578.1:2387500-2472500 GCA_903632075.3 Acanthosepion pharaonis
ATCTCTTTATTTTTGTATATATATATATATATATATATATATATATATATATATATATATATATATATTAAGATGTAATTGTTCCACACTACTATAAATGAACGTTCAGGAAGAAAACCAAGTTAATACTGGAAAGAGCGATAACAGTTACTGAACTTCAGAAACTATTTTCTCAACAAGATTTTTTCCTGGAAAGATCTTACGAATTTTAACTGACACCAGTACTGGATGCTCGATCAATGCCGAATATTTCCTTATAGGGAAACAGCAAAAATTACCATTATCATTATCATTCTAATAGTTAGTTTGTCCTAATTGTACTTTTTGAACTGCTTCATTTTTTTCTTGGTATGCACTCTTTCAATATTAGTATCCAAACAATTATTAAATTGGTTGGCTGCCCATCCACTATTTGAATTTCTCTTAATACCACATTTCAAATGTCCTCTATGATATTTCGATCCGCTGAGAGGAGGCCATTTCAACAGCGAAAACACATTGTTGTCATACATGAACCGATCTACCACTATTGCTGATTTGTGATACGATGAGTTCTGCTGGAAGTGGCCATCAGTGTGATGGATGCACTGTAGGCAAGGAGTCAGCCATAATACTAAGAATGAAATATGTAAACGATCTTTTATTGGTATCAAGGGTCCGAATGTATTTTCAAGAAATTATTCCACATCCTACTGCACTACCCCCAAAAGCCTGGATCGTAGATACAAAGTAGAATGGATCCAAACTTTCATGTTGTTTGTGCCAAATTCTAACCCTACCATCCAAATGTCGCAGTAGTAATCGATATTGCCTCGTGAAAGCAACATATTTTGTATTATCCAATTTTTTAAACCTTAGTGAATTGGAGACTTAAGTTCTTGCTTTTATGTATTGTCTTCTGTTGCTGCAGTAGCTCATCTGCTTCAAGGATTGAAGTGTTTTGCGTTCAGGGAAGCATTTCTATATATCTCTATTATAATGTGCAATCATCTGACCTAATGTTGACTTCCTATGAACTATAGCCGGTTTCGTCATTGTCTTCCGACCTCCTTTATCAACAAGGGATTTTCATTCTTTTTTCTGACCATTCCCTGTAAATTCTAATACATTAGCAGTAATAGTCAGACCCGTTCGTCTGACTGTAACAAATTTATGCCCATGCATTTATATTCTATATACATAAACCATATTTGAATATGAAAAGTCATCTTAACCGAGGCGTTTCATCATTTGATAGAATTTATTAAGGCAAATGTAAGCATTTTATCTGCAATAAGTATTTATACACAGAAGTAAAATATTAGATTTTCAAAATTTAAAAAAAATGCGAACGCTCGTAAATATAGGTAACTGAAAAATCAGGGTAAATTATGGAGGATGCTAAGTAATATAATTTAATATCTAATGAACGAGTTTGTTATTGTTGTTGTTGTTGTAATTTTTACAATGTAATTATTATTTATATTATTTTAGTTGGAAAAATTAAGTATTATATATTTTTGAATGATAAAAGGTAACATGCATGAATATAAAAAAAATTAAATTCAAATAAAACTCTTAAATTAAAATTTAAGAGTTTTATTTGAAATTAATTTTTTTTATATTCATGCATGTTGGCTTAGTAAGTTGTATTTCTTTTAGGAAAGGATGGATTTGGAAAAAACGCGACGCTAATTTATATTTTGGTAACATTCGATAGCAGCACTCGCAAGAATTTTACGTCTAAGTTAATAAGTGTGACATGTTTTAGACTGAAATTGTGGTTGAACTTATTTCTATGTATGACTAATGATCTTTTTTCCGTTCATATATATATATATATATATATATATATATATATATTATTTATATATATACATGTATATATATATATATATATATATATATATATATATATATATATAAATCACATGCATACAGATAACTCGCTAGATCAAACACACACACACTCTCTCAAAACACACTCACACTCTCTCAAAACACACTCACACACACAGACATATATATATATATATATATATATATATATATATATATATATATATATATATATATATATATATATATATATACATTGCTGCGCGTTTATGTTTTTTCCATGTCAGATATTTTAGGTGTTTCTAATGAACATACACCCATCTATACATATATTTTACCACATAAAAGACACATAAATGTTTACAACAAATATATACATTCGCTCTCTGAGGCACTCTTTTTACACACATTCATATATATATATATATATATATATATATATATATATATATATATATATATATATATATATATATATATATATATGTATATATATATATATATATATATATATATATATATATATATGTGTGTGTGTGTATATATATCTTGATGATATACATATATATATATATATATATATATATATATATATATATATATATATATAATAGTATCTTCTGTAATATAAATAAAGGAAAAAAAGTATTTATGTGCACATACATATATGTATAAGTCTGTCTAAATAGATTTAGATTTACGTGCATCCAGAAAAATATATTTGTTCATGGAAAGAATACATGTGCATAAGGGAATACTTTTTTTTCTGTTTGTATATACGGCAGCATTTTTTATAAGCACACTCGTATGCACATTTTACAAATTTGGGGACCAAAAGAAAAGGCGAATGTTCGCTGGAAAATAAATCGAAAGGAAAGAAGCCACAAATCATTTCTGAATGTTTGTTTATTCTCAAGTATTCCACTCTATTTCCAAGAGAAATACTGAAAAAAAAAAAAAGAAGTCTTAACTGAAGTCCTAGAATGTTCGAAAAGTCATGCCGCATTTCCAATGATGTGACAAAAGTGTTTGTAGATAGTATTGAAATAATAATAATAATAATAATAATAATCATCATCTAGTTCATCCATGTTCTAGAAATGACGATTCATTTATATGAATTAAGAAATTTAGATGACATTTATAATAATAATAATAATAATAATAATAATAATGATGATGATGATGATGATGGTGATGATAATAATAATAATAATAATAATAACAGAGTAGTTCCTCAGTGTCGTAAAGAAAAAAATATTAAGGTGTTTAATTTGTAAGGGTTTAGAATAACTGACATTTTATTTCAACTACCTCATCAGAATGAACAGAAATGAATCGTTAGTTTTTCGTCATATTTTTTTGTTTAAATATGGAAAGATGACCGACACATGACCAACACTCTCTCTCTCTCTCTCTCTCTCTCATATATATATATATATATATATATATATATATATATATGTCATCCACAGCAGACACTCTGTTTCGCTGAATCAAGCCTCATCAGTGTGGTCAGACACCTGATTGCCTCAAGCCAGTATCGTAACCCGACTGATTTGGCATCAGACGGAGATTTTTATCCCCAAGCTACCAGATCCCGGCAGAGAGAAAGCTGAATTTTTACGTATTTATTTTTTAGTAAACACGCCAGTGACTCGGGGTGCTCGATCTATAGAAGAGCTTTTCATTATTACTCACTGTTTACAAATTCGCGTTTTCTCTTTAAAGTGCTCGACCGAATTTTATGGGGGGGGCGTATATATATATAGTCATCCACAGACAGACTGTGTTGCTGTATCACAGTTCCTCACTGTGGCTAGACATCCGATTGCTTATATAGATCGAAACCCGACTGTTTTGACATCATCGAAACACACACACACACACACACACACACACACACACACACACACACACATATATATATATATATATATATATATATATATATATATATTATGGACAATTTTATCCAAAACTTTTATTCCGATATACAACTCGTTATTCTAAGGGAATTAAACAGACTAACCTTTGAAATAAAAAATGCTTTCAAGTATTCTTGTTTCATTGCTTAGACAAACCTTTTATTGATAAATATTTAAATTTGATTCACCATTGAATCGACCAATCCTATAACTTTTTATGAAGTTGAACATAACATTGTTATTTTTCATAGATTACGCACAAGCATTTGATTATGCACAAAAAAGATCTATTTGAACTGCTAGGAAAACTTGATTTATTTGGAAAAGATATTAGAATAGGAGTATTTCGATTCAGAAGTCTTTTATTTTTGTTCTGCATTTCTTTTTCCCCAATCTATATCCGAATAAAACGAGTACTCACAAACATGGGAAAAATGGAGATCACCGGCGTCAGTTAAGCTATTTCATTACCGAAGGAATTTAAGATAAGTCTGAATAAATAAGTAAGAAAGACAGTAAGTAAATAAGAAAGAAAGAAAGAACGAACGAATGAATGAAAGGAAAACAGAACAAATGGCGGAAGAGAAAGAAAGAAGGAAAGAAAGAACAAGATAATTAGGGAGAGAAATAGAATTGTACGTAAGAAACTAAAAGGTCTCAAATAATAGAGAGTAAAGCTTTGTGTGCGTGCGTGTGTGTGTGTATGTATGCGAGAGAGAGAAAACATGGAAATAAGAAAACAATATAAAATTACAAGAAATATAATATTTATGACTAGAATAATATCAGAGGTTCATATAGCTATGTTTCATAGATTACGCAAAATCATTTATGACACAAAGATCTATTTGAACTACTAGGAAAACTTGATTTATTTGGGAAAGACATTAGAATAATCTAGAATATTTACTGGGAGAAAACCACCTGCAGGCTGACAGAAAATGGATTTATCAAGTGCACAAAAGTAGAAAGGGACCTAAGACACGGACACATCTTCTCGCCGGAATTCACCTTTACAGCGAGGCAATCCTGAGAGAACTAGAAGTCATACCGGCATTTGTTATTGGAGGACACAATCATATGCACAGAATTCGAGCCATTAAAATCAAAACTAGTACAGAAATGTAATTATCCAAGAAAAAACTTTCGCAGACGACAGAATATGTGACACAAAAATTCGAAGGGGCATTGAAACAGTGAAAGATGTCTTCCAAAAGTTAAGCAAGGTATCAAGAAAGCGGAAAATGAAGGTGGCTGAGAATAACATAGACGGAGCATGTAAGCAATTAGGAAGTATTGACAAAAAGCAACAAAAAACACACTTTTAGTAAGAATCAGAAAATATGACAATGGAGATGAGGATAACAGTCTGAATAATGTAAATATTGTAAGTAATCATAATACCTCATCTCAGAGATATAGAGAGATCCTGAGAATGAGACAGATAAAATTTCTAGGACATATAATGAGGAAAGTGGGTTTGGAGAATCTGGTATTCATAGGACATATTTGAAGCAAGAGAGACGGAGTGAAGTAGCAAACTTGCAAATGGATGGTAGAACAAGAACCGGGAAGTATATTAAGAAAACATACATAATGTCGATTTACAGGGAATAGAAAATTGTGAAGAGCAATGATTACCTCCCTTCTGAACTGATACGGCCTATAAAAGAAAAAGAATTCAAATACAAGAATAAAAACTGCAGTAATTACAAATACCAATAGTTCCATTATTTGGACTGTTATCCTCATCTTCATTGCCATATTCACAACGTTTCGGGTGTTGTACGTTCCGGCCTACTTCAGGATCTGTCTGTATCTCTGGGATGAGGCATTATGATTACTTGCAATATTTACATTATTCGGTATGTTATCCTCGTCTTCATTGCCATATTCACAAAGTTTCGGCCGTTGTAAGTTCCGGACTTCTTCAGGATCTGTCTATATCTCTGAGATGAGGTATTATGCTTACAATATTTCCATTATTCGGACTGTTATCCTCATCTTCATTGCCATATACACAACGTTTCGGTCGTTCTACGCTCCGACCTTCTTCAGGATCTGTCTATATCTCTGAAATGAGGTGTTATAATTACTTACAATATTTCCATCATTCGGATATTTTCCTCATCTTCATTGTCATATGCACAAGGTTTCGACCGTTGTACGCTCCGGCCTTCTTCAGGAATTTCGAACTGAACCCTTCATTCCGTCTGCTGGGTTAGATTGTTTTAGTTCCACGTTCCATGTCTCTTTCGGATGTATCAGTTATTTCTATTTAAGTCAACTCTCCAAGTTGACATACGTCCCAGTGGATAAAATGACTAGACCCAAAGAGTTGTGAGTTCTATACCGGGCTACACATTGTTGAACAAAAAAACAAAAAAAAAAAACAAAAAAAAAACAAAAACAAAACAAAACAAAAACAGGAGAGTTGAGTTAAGGGAAATAGCTGAGTCAAATGGAAGAGGCATGGCACGTGGAACTAGAACAATTTATCCCGGTAGACGAAATAGAGGGTTCGAATCAAAATTCCAATCACCTGAAGAAGGCCGGAGTGTACAACGACCGAAACACAATGCGATGAGGATAACAGCCCGAATAATGTAAATAATGTAAGTAACCATTGTACCTCATCTCAGAGATATAAGCAGATATTACGAATACCAATAAGGCAAGCAAAAAATCAGGTGACCGCCAAGCAAGGCGATATTGCCAGTAAGACGACAGAGGGATGTTCATATTAAAAATTGTACGAGTTATTGGAAATAATACGAACTATTTCCATTTCTATCATTTGCGCAGTTTTCATAGAAGTCTAGTTAAATTTGGATCGGTGATTTTGCTACCTGTACAATCAGTCAACTGATTACAAGCCTTAGGAAAAGTCCCAATAGAAGGAAACTAGACTATACATTTTCTTCCGAACACAAAGATCATTCAATATTTAAATATTTTTTTGCTAAAAAAATGGTTATTAAAGAGTTTAAATTCATGGGATACGTAATGGGAAGTTAATGCTTAGAGGACATATTGAAGGTAAGAGAAAAAAGAGTGAAACAGTAAGTACCTACTGAAATTTGTAGATAGATGGCACAACAGGGACAAACAAAGATGGTAAAGTGTTAAAGGGTACTTAGACAAAGACAAGAAGTAGTGGAGATCCATGAACAATCACATCTTGAAAGAACTTGGTGCATAAAAGAAGAAGAAAGAAAAAAACTAGTACGCGTGGTAGAATCAAGAGTTAGGAGTTTTTTGTAGCATAAGTTCGATCGTCACTGGGAAGATGTTTTGTCGAATTAAAAAGCTAAGTAAAGATTATGAGTATTAACTGTCGAGTGATGAACAGGGGGTTAAACTTTTGTCACACGAAGAAAGAATGTTGCTAATTGCACACAAGAAAAAATACGTAATAAGTGAAGGTAACATGTAGATATAAATAACGCTGCCAATGAAAGCGAGAAAATATTTTCTGTTTCTTCTCTAAGAAACAGAATCTCTTTGTCATACAAAATCTTGATAGTTTTCCGAATTCCTCTCCTCTAAATATTTTTCTTCCATATTTCGGTCGTCAACGCCTTGTCAAGGGCGCCAATAATTAACACATCTGAATGATTTTCCTCGTAAAATATCTTTTGAAAGCTGAAAACCGAAAGTGATAATAAAACAAAAACAACTTAACACCGACCGCATTCGTTGTCCCTGAAATGAAACGTGCAATTAACAGTAATTAAGAACAAAAAGGATAATTGACAAATTGGTTTAAGTGACATGATCGTTGATTAATAAGAATGCAGAGTGACGGGGTTGTATACAGAAGCGAATTTTTCGCACGACACCATGAATTTTTTTTTTTTAATCTTTTCTAGTTATAAATGTTTGGTCATTGTGCCTCATCTTGAAATAATAGCTAGTGAGCCATTGTAACAAAAGTTTATTGTTTAACACTTTGTCTCTTCAGAAGGTAGATGTTTATGGCTTTCCACAACTTCTGTCTCTTAACTGAATTGCCATAAAATCTTAGGAAAGATAGTGAAGTGGTTTTCTGTTGGCTTCTATATGGTTTTAAATTCAAAATTTTTGTTTTTCCTAGACATCCTCCAAGGCTAGCAAGCCCAGTCTTTGCTATTACTTTCCCTATAGTCAGAGTGGATGGATGATATACGTTTTCCCCACAGTAAATTAAATTTGTTCCTTAAACCTTAAAAATTATAATTTTGAATATATTCCTTAAAAAAACAGTTTCTTTAAAGAAGACATCGATCTGCTTTTATATGCCGTGTCCTTTCAGGACGTTGGTGATCATGGCTCCCTGTAACTTCCTGTCCTTTGTAGCTCTTAATAAAATTTTTCTCTTTTTGTTATCTTTCTTAAAACTTGTTCTACCAACCATTTACTCAAGCTCGTGAGGTAGATTACGCGTTTTTCTTGTGTCCTTTCTGCCTTCAATCTGTCCTGTGAGTATCAAGTTTTGCAAGTCCTCTTTCCTCATTATGTGCCTCGGAAATTTAAACTGTCTCTTCCTGATGTTAGCTATAAGTTTCTATTTGTTCTATTTCTCTAAAACTTCGTCATTGCTTATATGTTCAGTCCATGGTATTCTCAGCATCCTTTTATAGAACGACATTTCTGTGGATTCAAGTCTCTTCTTCATCTGTGAAGAGATTGTCCAGCATTCACTGTCTTATAATAGGACTAATATTACATAACATTTCAGTTCTCTTTACTTTGTTTCTGACGAATGTTTTCTGTTTCTTAATATTTTGCTTAGGTTTTGGAAGGCACCTTTCGCAATGATAATGGAACTTCGGAGTTCAGTGTTGCACTTTCCATCCTCTGTAAAAACACTTCCCAGATATTTAAATTGTTGTCCTTGTTTGATTTTGGTATCGTCAATATAATTTGCATATTGGACCATTCCTTTTGCTAAGAACCATGCATTTTTGTCTTGCAATTGATGTTTAGTTTTTTTCTTTTACTACCTTCTGTAAGAGTTCTTGTAATTTCCTTTCTGTGTCTATTAGCAACGCTGTGTCATCTGAATATCTTATGTTGTTAAGATTGTGGCTGCCAATAATGGATCCTGGTAGGACTTCTAATTCTCTGAGAATCGCCTCGCTGTATAGGTTGAATAATTCCGGTGAGTAAGTAAATAATTATCAATTTATTTTCAGATAAAAACCGAAGAAAAGTAACGCTATAAACCAGATATTGTCCATCAGTGTATGTTAATGCGTTGCCTTAGCGCCAATTTTCGGGTAGAACTTGTTTCTCTGCTTAGCGAAATAATATGATTCCGAATGAGTCATATATCTTTATGAATTTCCTGTTGCAAATTGTTATATTACTTATTGATGTGTCTGTACCGCATGTAAGTCATTGGAAATAATTAAATGTCCAACTATGTGCGACACAGTAATGTAT
The DNA here is from genome assembly GCA_903632075.3 of Acanthosepion pharaonis. NCBI lineage: Eukaryota > Metazoa > Mollusca > Cephalopoda > Sepiida > Sepiidae > Acanthosepion > Acanthosepion pharaonis. The sequence goes on from CAHIKZ030002578.1 coordinate 2,396,674, forward strand.
CCAGACCGCCATCAACTATTACGTTTCTTTGAGTGATACAAGTTAATTCCTTGTAGCAAAATTAATTTACATTTTTCGATATTTTCCAAATACCTTGTACATCTGTTTGAGATTAAGAGGTGTTACTGAGCAGTTATATTCGGTGTACATAATTGTTGAATCTGCCATTTATTCGCAATACGAAGTTACATTATTATGGCGGTCTTGTCAGTTGTTTTCATTGTACATAATTTCTTACTATTTTGCATTTTACGTGTGGCACACATTTTACAATATGCTGTGCTATAGTTGTATATTTAGTAATATCGATAGTGGGAAAGTAAATTAGAAGTGGGTGGGGATTATGGCAGCGACCATAGTTCTTGAGTAGCAAACAACTTGCAAGTAATGATTTTTATTTCTTTTAACTACGATTATTTTTCAAGATTGAATGAAAATACGACTGGTGAGGTTCCCATTTAATCTTTTGTTCGAATGAACAAAACATCCTGCGTATAATGTCATAAAATATACCTATCGATGAGCAAGTAAAAGGCTTTTCAGAAAATAACGCAGAACCTCGGTTAGGACAGTATAATGCCTATTAGATACGAAAAACCGAAGCGTCGGACTGAGTTCGATTTCCAATTTCTGCTTACAAATTTCGAGAGCAAATAACGGCTAAGAACAAATACGAAAAACTGCAAGCAGTCCTTCCTTGGCGAAATTCCTTCTTGGCTAGTTTCTCTATAAACCAAACAACGCCGTCGGCTATGGTCCGAACTTTAGCATTAAAAAGGCCCGCTCTACTTCGACATCGAGACACAGTGACTCACTGAACGAAATTAATTTTTTTTTTCATTTCTTCCTTGTGTTTGCGGATTTCTCTTATTACGGCTCGTTCTTTTCGTTTGTATGACCGGTAGGCGCGAAAATGTGTAACTTAGCAAGAAAAACGGTATCAATGAACCGAGTTCAAACTCTGGCCGACATTTTCTTTATATTCCCTTCGCAGCAATGCTATTGGAAAAGGCACTGTTCCATTTATCTGTTTGCTCTCTCTATTCTCCAGACATCTTGATATAAAATCTGTCACTGGCAGGTCATAGTAACTGCCGGTGGAGTAAGATATGAGTGTTGGGTAAAGCTGACATCAGAAGATTCCCTAGTGTAAATAATGTTTCATATATCATTTAAAAATTGCCACCATCTTTACGAACTAACTGATTAGATCGTCCGTCGGACCCAGGTACGTCATCAATAGAAATTTTGGTTTGGCATGTATTAAGAGACACAAATGTGTTTCCTTAGTTTCTGTCTGATTTGGAATAATTAGGCATAATCCATTGTACAGTATGACGGACCTTTTGCATGACACTATTACAGTTCAGTGCTAAATCTGGTCTGTTAATTTCTGACATTGTCCTTACCTAACATCCTGCTATCGATGTCTTCACCATAATTATTGCAAGAGTGACTTCCGGGTGCTATGTGTTGCCAAAGGTTAACTCGATCTTTACGAAATAGTTAATTTGAAGGATACCGGGGAGTGCCACCACCCGATCCATTCTTTTTGAACGTAAAGTGGGCGAAGTGGGGGTGTAGAAAAGGCAACCACACAAGACGTTCATATTTTTCGTGAAAACTTCAGGACTTGACTGGGAATGGGAATTTGAGCCACTGTTACTTGCCTATTACCACACAAATTCTACCCAGACGGTTACTGACATTAATGGCTTATCAGATATTCAAAACCATTTTCTCAGATTGATGGTCGTTTTTTAGTGTATGAAGACTGTAGCTAGTAGCGAGCAACATTTTACTTCGAAACACGTCGGCCCAGAAACACGAACAAAGCACTTTACCAAATAACAGAAACCACATCACTGGATGAGTTTCAATAGCGGCATCAACTAAAATGGATGGCATACCTAACTGAAAGGGAAACTAATGACATACTCACGATGCTGGCGTTTCCCACTACTCCAAGAGAAAAGGATATCCGGTAAGCCTTTCTCAAGACTGGAAATAGTGATAAAAATTAAGTGATTCCAGGAACATATTTTTTAAAAAATAATTGCTTTAATTGAAAGATTTATAAATTTCAACCGACGGTAGAAGTGATCTTTTCTTCAGATTTTTATTTACTCACGTCAGTTGACTGAATATATAGCAATATCAATAACAGTCACTATTTATTATTATTTCTTCTTGCATTTTCTCTCTCTCGCTCTCTTCTTGTTTCTCTCTCTTCATGCCCAATATCTCTCGTGCTGTTTCAATCATTTTCTTTCTTTCTTCTTTCTTTCTTTCTTTCTTTCTTTCTTTCTTGTTCCTCTTTCTTCTTGCCCACTCTCTCTCGCTATTTCATTCATTTTTTCTTTCTTTCTCTGTTTCTTTCTTCTTGCCTTCTCACCCCTCTTGTTTCTCTTCTTGCTCACTCTCTCACTATTTCATTCATTTTCTTTCTTTCTTTCTTTCTTTCTTTTCTTTCTTCTTGCCTTCTCACCCTTCTTGTTTCTCTCTCTTCTTTCCCACTCTCTCTCACTATTTCATTCATTTTCTTTTTCTTTCTTTCTTTCTTTCTTTCTTTCTTTCTTTCTTTCTTTCTTTCTTTCTTTCTTTGTCTTCATGCCCACTCTCTCTCGCTATTTCATTCATGTTCTTTCTTTCTTTCTTTCTTTCTTTCTTTCTTTCTTTCTTTTCTCTATCTTTTGCCCACTCTTTCTCTATCTCTCTTTCGCTATTTCAATCATTTTTCTTTTCTAGCATTGTTCTACCATCATTTCTATTTACCTCTGATGAAATTCCTTCTTTCCGTCCGTTGCCTCACATAATCCCCAATCTCCATACACCCCCACCACATATACGTAAACAACCATGCATCGTCCCCAACCCCAATTCTATTGGGATAGACTTTAATTCTGATCCTAAGTCTACCACTGCCATTTTTCAAAATAGAAAATTAGCACTATGGTTAAGAAGAAATGGAAAAATCCTGCTGTTATTTGATCAGACTTAACTACGTCTCCATGATTAAATCTATAAAGATGCCGTCAAACCGACCTACCAAGTATATTGGATGGCGTATTTTAATATAATTTTACTAATAGCTTAATCTACCTTGTGATTAGATCGTAAAAGAAAGACGTCGCAGAGAATCAATGAGGAAGAAGTAGCATAATGAGTATACATTTTTATGTAGCATAAACTTTGAAGTTTCTGTGTTCGAAATGATTGAAGCAACGCCCATGAAACATGCACACCATACACTTCAACTCCATTTGGAATTTTATTTCCGTTTTCCTCTATTTGCACTAGCGATAGGTGAGTGTTTCGATCCTAAGTATTGTGATAACTATAAAATAAGCAATAAGATGGAGAACTAAGGCATAAAATGGTAGTCATGAGCGATATTGCATTGGGTTAGAGCGTTGTAATAAAAGCAACTTTAACAAAATAGTATTTCAATCATAATGAGTCCTGTGTATGTCGATAAACTACATCCGCGTCCTCGGTAAGACGATAAACTACGTCCAGCAGCAAGGTCTCTGATTAGGAGGTTTTGAGGAGCGTGGAACCAACTCTTAATTGCTGGTGTTCCCAGGCCCACCCTGACCCGGGTTGGTAGAACCGGTTAGGGTCCCAGCTATGGGCAAGTAGTTAACCTCTAAACTGAGGTAAAAAGCATTATAAAAGTGTAAAAATAGGTTTTAATACCAGAAATACTTTGTAAAAATTTATTACCAGAAATATATTTTTGAAGAAAAAAAAAAAGCTATTACCAACAATATATTCTTGAAAAAAATATTACCAGCAATATATTTTTGGAAAATAATATTACCAGCAATACATGTTTTAAAATGATATTACCAGCTATACATTTTTAAGGAAAAAATATTACCAGAAATAGATTTTGGACAAAAAAAATATAAAAAAAAAGTGTCGGCATTAAATAACCAATTGAGGTTGATATACCGTAAAACACAACAAACTAAAGCAATCATGATCTTGTAATCCATGAAGATATTTGAGTACCACATGTACTGTAGTCATATTTCGTGTGTATAGGGCAAGACTGTCTGATGAATACCTTCCCTAATCAGACTAGTTTAGATTTCAGAATTGTCCTTATGTTAGGCTGACTGTTATTCAAGGCAAGAAAACCCACTCTATATTGCCATTTAATCTATGACTGGAGAAAGACGTGTTTATGTCTGAGTACATTAATACGAAAGTGAATGAAATAGCCAATCTGAATTGGAACTCCGGACATTGGATCCATTTTCTACGATAACCGTTATTAAGTAAGAACTAAATAAAAACTAATAACAACATGAGATGAAAATAGCAAGGAAAAGTAAAATAGATTCTTTTATGCGAATCTTGAAAGTGAGGAGAGATTACCTACTTGTAAAATCAGCATTTACCTGGACTATGAGCATCCATCTTAGGCTCTAATGGGACGCGTGTTGCTATTTCAACCGAGCGACAAGTCCCATGGTTTTTATGACATTTTTTTTACTTCTGTTTGCTAGAAAAACTAAAGAAAAAATTAAAAATAACTTAACGTCCATATTTTTTTTAAAAACGATTCTCTTAATTTCTCCTGTTATTGAAATTAAAGAAAAAAATTAACCGAAAACAAATGTAACCTTGTCCATTCTTATTTTACATTTTGCATTTCGTAGTCCACCTTCGCAGAATGGCTTTCTTTAGCCATAAAGACATTTACGCACGAATCTTAGCCTCCTTTTTTGCTTAAAAAGGCGATTATATTGAAACACGCATGCGCTAAGATAACATTTTCGTGTCGGAAGAGTAAACAATATCTCTTGCTTCTGTTTATTTTTACATTTTGTTGATTCAGTTCTTCGCTAAAATAAACTACTTCGTGTACTTTTTTCTATTGGTCATATTCTTTCAGGGCAATGACGATTCTCCCGAACTTTCTGTCTTCTATTGCTTTAAGTCATCCTTCTTTGTTTACATCACTTCTTTGTCTTCCTGGTAGTTATTCCAACATCTCATCATTGGCAATCTAGAAAATCTCTGTGCGCTTATACTTGAGAGAGTGGAACATCTTAGATCTGGAAATATCTTCTGAATGAGCTTGAAATATGATAGCATGTCAAGGCGAGGAAAAGACAAAAAGCTTTTTGCTATTTCTAAGCTAGTAAGGAAGTAATAAGAGAGAGGTTTGCTAATGATTTTACGCACTCTGTTATGTGTCACGGCATGCCACGAACGTGAGATTTAAAAAGTTCCCATCAAGCAACGCGATAAAACGTCACTAAAACCCAAAGGAGTTACCGAGAGTGAAAGAAATGGAGAAATGTTAACGAGTAGAAAGGACAATAAAAGAACAGAATTTAAAGAGAGAGATGATGGTGACTGACGTTGTAGTATAATTTTTCAAGCTCTTAGTTGACAAGAAAACAGGAAGAGGATTTCAGAAAAGAGAAGCGTGAGAGGACAAAGTACTAATAACATAGAACTTACGCCTCTATCCAGCAATTTCGACAGTAAAATGGTGAAATCTAGCTGCCAATTAAGTAGTGCGCTTAAATTTGAAGTTCATCAGAACAATTGCCATGTAAATAATTATAGAAAAAGTATAGGGAATCCCTTTTAGAGCGATGGGAATGTGGGTGAAACTAAGATGCCAGGTTGGGACAGATAATATTGCATATTCTTTTTAGAACTCGAGAAAAAAAAGAGAGAAGTGATCAAATAGGTTCGTGCCCTTTTAGAGGCTATTAGAAAGTAGCGATCATAAAGTGGCTCAGACAGAATTCGAACACTGTTCATTGGATTCATTTTTCAGGCTAACAGTTACAAAATTTCGCTTATTGTAGTAATATAAACATAAGAAAGAAATCGTTGAAAAACATTGTAAACACAAGAGTAGAAAGGAAAAAATAATTTTGTTCAGTGAGTCAGTCTGTCTTGACTGGCAAAATTAGAGTCGGACAATAGCCGACGGCGTTATTTAGTTTGTAGAGAAACCGGCCAAAAGGAATTTCGCCAACGAAGCACTGCTTTAATGTCTTCTTATTTGTTCTTTCCCATTAGTTGTTTCGAATTCTGTCGCATAAGGAGTAGCATCTGCGATTCGAACTTGATTCGAGTGTTATGGTTTTCCGTTACCGATAACCGTTAACCATTTTCAACCAAAATTATCCATGGGAACTTTTCTGTTGATTCACCCCAAATAATGTAAAGTTACTTACCACAAATATTAATTCACCTCAAGAAATTACAAATTTGAAATCAAAATGTTTTTTATTAATTTTTGGCACTCTTTTGAAATTATAAATATTAAATTAAAATTTGTTGTTTTATTAATTCTTTGGCATTCATGAAATCATAAATTTTATATCATAATTTGTTTAGCTTGCCTTGGAGCAACTTTAACCTTCAGAATAAAAATTATCAAAAATCAGGGAGTTATTTACATTTCGTAATTGCAGATAGTACTTGATATTATTTCTTTTTACAATTAAAAAAAAAAGAACGTCTTGGGTATGATGATAAACTATGTCCAACAGCATTTGATCAGGAGGTTTTGAGGAGCGTGGAACCAATTCTTAATTGCTAGTGTTCTCAGGTCCACCCTGACCCGGGGTGGTAGCACCTGTTAAGGTTCCAGCTATGGGTAAATATTAACACTTTTACTTGTGTAAAAATAGGTTTTAATACCAGAAATACAGTAATAAAAAATGGTTCAAATATATATGTATGCATACACACCTTTTTTATCAAACTATCGACATGAATCTATTGCAAATTTTTTTTTGGCATTAAATAACCCACTAAGGTTGATATGCCATAAAACAAAACCAACCAACCAACATTAAAAAAAAGAAGAAAAATCACCTCAAAATATTAATTCGCTCCATAATAAAAAGAATTTACATTTACTAAAATTCACACCATATTCTCCCAGAGCGAGGACCTTCCATTGCACTCCAGTTGGGTTGATCTTTACGATCGCCCCAAATATGGGCGACTTGGGTGCTTTGTGAATATAGCAATGAAGATGAGGATAACAGTCCGAATAATGTAAATCAACAAAAATTCATTGGTGAATATTGTAAAACTATCAGTTTTATTGTTCCCCACAAATACGTGTAAATTCAAACTAAATAAATTGAAATACTTGAATGAATGTCGTATATAATCATTTCATTTTTTTCTCTAAACTTCAGTATGTACGCAAACATGGCTGTTTTCAAGTTTACCCATCGCCCTATTCACACACCTTCCTGGTCTTTTTAACAGGGGTAGAGGTTTATCTTTTGCTCCTTGATTAGGATTGGGTTTCCGGTTCCTTGTGAAGTATTTTCTATTCTCTTTCACACCCAGTAGTCATTTGCATCTTAGTGGCATTACCGCCTTCTTTAAGTGAATAGATTAACAAAAAAAAACCCCTTTTAATAACATAAGAATTGCCATAACTTCATGGGAAAGATTATGAAGTGCTTTCACATTGTCTCTCCTGTTTCGAATTTAGACCAGGAGAGAGCACATCCTACCTTGATAATTAACACATAGCTTCGATAAGGTAAGATTACATTATGCCTTACCAAATGGCGGACTATCCATTCCCCCATCCTCAAATAGATTATGTACTCAGGTGATTCCAAATTTCAAATTTCTAGTGTGGAGGTAGTTCCATAAAAGTCAAACCTTGGCCCATATATACCGCATTCTTCAGTGTTCTCTCTACCTTTTGCCAATTATTAAGACCTCCATCCCAGAAGAGTTAATGGGTACCTTTCTCGCACCAGATTTATCTGCCTCATTTTGGTTATAGTTTATTACATTTCTCGATTTTGATACTAAGGCGCCGATTGATCGATTTGCATTTTTTTACGCTTTATCAACAATTTGTTTGTTATTTAAAGCGGGAACATGTTTTGGATTTTAAGAAAAAATATTTTATTAGTGAGTGAATATTACATTAAACATTTTTCGTAGATAAGAATGATTTTTCCAGATAGAATTCCTACTATTTAACCTATAGCTGAGGGGAGGCGATGCATTCATACAAAAAAAAAAAAAAAAAAAACAAGAATAAAAGTAAAGACAAAGAAAAAAAGAACAGTAAAAGGAAAAGTACGATGCAGAACAAAAAACTAATCCAAATAAAACGAAACAAAAAATTATACATTGGTTCAAGCTAATCTTGTCTTAAGTTATTTAAATTCAATTTAATTATTTTTACAAAATTTAAAATACTGACTGACTATAATAAGCTCCAATGATAAATGTCTATATTTCTGAGATGAGCTATTATGTGCGCTAATTATATTATTCGGACTATTATCCTCAACTTTGTCGCCATATTTATTCCATCGTTTCGGCCGTTGTACGCTCTGGCCTTCTTGTAAAATCCTTCATACCGACGACTGTAAACATTAGTAGAGTAAGGGTTCACTAAATGGGTGACTTTTTGCAGTGGTTTTGCTTATAACATCCTGAAATGTTTCTTAATGGATTTTCTTAACGGGGAGTTGGTATTTTTTATATTTGAATGAAATAAAAATATGCAAAATCTTAGCAGAGTTTAAAATTGCAATATTTTCAATAAGTCATATTTTGTCATAAAATCCAGAAAGGAAATAAAAAGAATAAACATCATCCGTTTATTGTGACCATAAACCTCGACTGATTTATTGTATTTGAAGTAAAGGACAGCGGTTACTACAGAGATTTATGGATTAAAAGATACGAGGTTCTATGACTGGTAACAGATTACTTTCGTAGATATCTGGTAATACAACTTTGTACAAATTAATTGAAACAAAACGAATAAGTCCGTTATTATTTACTTTTTTTATTTCTCCAATGAAACATGACCCAGTGCACATGTTAGTACTTTGTATGTCCATTCCACGAAGTCTTTCCTTTCAGATTGACCACAGATTTTCGATTGGATTTAAATCACGAGAGATTCCGGGACAGTCAATAGTACTTTGATTTGCTCACTGGAAGGCTTGCCAGTGTGTTTCATGCAGCATTACAATTTTCGTATGCTTCCTTGCAGTAACGTCCATCGCAGACAAAAGCCGTGGGACAACTAATCGACAGTTGAGACAATAGTGTCTGGGAGTGATAAAAATCTGATGCAACCACGGATGACGCAATATTTTTTTAAAGCCAAACAAATTTCATCATACACCCCGAAAATAGATTCATATTACTTCACACCACTGCAAATGTCCTAATCTGAGGAAAAAAAAAATAGAAATCAATTACACACTGTCACTGCAGTGGGTATAAGCTGACCGTATTATGAAAGAAATGAAACTAAAGTGGTTGTTTGAATTAATTTGCACAAGGGTGTATCTTCATAACTATTTTTCATAAAAAAATGGCGCTTTGGTAATTGGTGCTTAAAATTGCAGCAATAATTACAAATATTTTTATTCACATAAATTTACAGCTATCGTCTTCAATTAATTCACTTTCCTTCACTTCCTGTGATTTTATGCTATCTTCGAGTGAAATTATGCATTGAATGAATTTTTTTTAGATATTTTTTAACCTCTGTTCTTGATGAAACCATTGACTGTTGAAATTTATTTTGTAAAACTGGTGAAAAATCATTAATTTTCTGAAATTGACACGTCTGAAAAATATAACTCACGTGAAAGAAGTTTCGGTCCCAATTCCATGATTGTTTTGTTTGGTCGTATTTACAGTGTTATGCAGCAAAACCAACGGCCGATTTCGCTGCCTAGATAAAGTGACATTCAAACGTGCCAGTTGCTCCTTGTAAATTTTTGAATTAGCATTTTGTCCAGTTACTCGCAATTTGTAATAAAGAATATCATTTGAAGCCCATCAAACATAGACACGAAAAGTATTAGTGCAGTAGCACAAAGTATATGGAATTTATATTTGCAATACATGGAAGATTTACCAATATTTAACAACTCAGAAGGGTACATAAATTGACATGTCGTTTTTTTTAGATGGATCAAAGCTATCATAAAGTGTGTTCTAGTTACCCTCGAAATAAGGATTTCCTTTGAATCTCTTCACGGGCAGTTATCATTATTTACATTAATTACATTTGGACAATTCTTTTCATATTTGTTGTTATTAGCACAAATGTTATACCATTCGGCTTTTTTGAATTGTCAACTATTGATTAGTACTCTAAACAAACAAGATAACTCCAACCATTTCTGAATATATATGCTGATGATACAACAATATATGGGTACACGTCTTAATAACCAGAGATCGGCAATTGATCTATTCTCTGACTAGTTCTCACAGCTCAATGAAGGTAAAAACAGGCTGGTCGTATTTAATGTCTCAAAAACAAACTAGTGACCTTCCACTATAGTCGATTTGACTCAGAACATTCATCAATCTCGATGAACAGATGTTCCCTGTTGTGACCTTATTAGGGGCCAGAAATAAAGACATGATAAATATATTAATGGAAACAGTAATACAAACATATACAAACGAGAGTGTTACAACAAGAATGTTCGGCCCGACTGCTGGAAACTTCCCACTCCATAAGGCAGTAACTGCTCCTATTTATAGCTGGGAGAGTCCATGCGTGCGTGTGTAAATTACCATAACATTCCCTTAGGGAGTACCCATACTTTGATCGGCTATTTGGACTTAAAACCAACCCAGACCTCAAGTGGAATTCGTACATAAGATCCATCGCTGGAAAAATGGTCAGTTCCTTATACTGCTCTAACAAGGACCTCATTTTTTTTACCTCTACCTTTACAGGAGACGGATCAGGCCGAAAATGGAGTTCCGCTGCCCAGTCTTCACTTTCCACCCTTGACAGTGTCCAAAAGCGTCTCTGGGTCATTGTAGGTGACGAATTATTTACCACCCCACAGCTCCTTTGTCACAGACGTCGCAAGTTTCTCGCTGCTCTATCGCTATTTCTAGAGAGAGTTCAGATAAACTGCACTTATTAGTTCGATCAGTCCTAATCTTCACAGCTAAGACCCGCTATGTTAAACAAATTATCGCAAAACACCCAAGAAATTGCTTCCCCGATCACTACAATTTTAACACGTTCAAGTCTAGAGTTAACCGTTATTTTCCACACATATCAGCAGTTGTTCATGTTACTCTGTCATCATCTATCTTGAGTGACCCTCGGGCCTAGTACAGAGTAAACATCAATTATGAATATTCCCAAATTTATCGGGATTGATAGTTACCTGTAGTAGTTGTTATTTTGGCAAAGATGAGGACATTAGTACGCATGGGAATAATGAAATAAACTTGTTTTAATATCATTGCAAGAAATAGTTAATGGATCAAGAAAACTTGTTTTGATGAACAAGAAATACACTAACTGTTATTAAAATCTTCAAAAGAAGTAGCAATTTTTAGATGAAACGTTCATATAGCTGAAGAACCATTATAGTATGGATGCTTTTTTCAGTCAGACTTAAAGTTTAATTTGTTATGATGAAAGACAAGCAAAGTTCTCAGTGTTATGTAGAAGAGTTGAAGGAGAACCTCACGTGATAATCACCATCTCGAATGAACATTTATATTCTGGCAAATAACGCAGTCATTGACAAAGTCAAATTCATCAAGGAAAGTTTTAAGTGCAAATGCGATATTATGATGAATTGAACATAAAATCCCATTTTGCAATGCCATTTAGAATTGATAAATAATTCTTTCAAAATCTGCCTCCTTGATGTAGTTTAAAAAGAAAAGCTTAATTACTTACATCGCGTTATTGGTAAGCTTGTGTTCTTAATGCAAGAAATGTAGTCAGGCTTTACAATCAAAAGAAAATCTTATATTGCCGTTTCTTACAGGATTAATAAGAAAGAATGTGATTGCATTTTTTACTAAACCTCACCGAATATAAAGCTCAAGAGTCATTCAAGGTAGAGGGATATTGGATGAGGTGTGTGATATCAACGTAAGAGGAGGAAGGAAGAAGTGAAAATTATGAGGATATGGCGATTAGATAACGATTGACCATATCATGAAGTCTTTAAGATTGTAGTGTTCGGAGAAGAAGACATCTTAACATGTGCCATGGAAATAGCGAAAGGCTGGCGATGATTCGTCGGCTGGAAAATAAGTCATCCCTTACAAGGCCCGTGTAAACGTTTTTGGACGTTGTCAAAACTTGAAAGTGGGGATTAGACAGTATCAGCCCAAATATGGCAGCAATACTCTTGTTGGTCTTATCTGACTCTTCGAAAGATAAAATGATTTTAAAGGGAGTCAGGTACAGCCTGGAACGGTACAAGACGCCTTCTAAATATCGATAGTTTTCTTTATTCATGAAGGCCAAAATTGACTTGAAGTTGTAAAATATTTTCGCACTCAAAGTATTGCGTAAACTCGTTTATTTAAAATAAACCAATCTTGTTTACATTTATCGATGTGAAGCTTAATTTTGGGTTTTACGACATGATCAAGCGTCGTTCTAAGCTTTTGTTATTTATATTTGATCTTACACCAAATTTCCTTTATATTGAGACTTAATGAAGAGAAGTTGTCAGCGCAAACGGAATTTACATCGAATGAAATTAACTGCTAAATGATGACTAATAACCAGCTATATATATTTAATATTACAGTATCATGGTGACTTTTTAAGCTTAGCTAAGATGCAACACAAGTCTATAAGTATGGGACACTCAGTGAGAATCCAACTCACTATTCAGTCGTAATTGATCACGCGAGACAAGCTATCTGAGCATTATTCCATGTCGAGGTGCCATTAATATTACAGTATTATGGAATTATGAAAAACCATATGGATAAAAACTCTAGAACGTTAAGATAAATATTAGCCCTGATACCTAATTTTTCCGTATAAGACTAAGGAGATATTTTAGATATGTTTTGGAAAAAGGGAAACTGCAGAGGCCATAAAATAGGTAAGTCTTAAATGCGACGAGAAGAATGTTTTTAAATAACCTCAACATACGAGTATTAACAAACTATGAAAGAGTGTGTCTCACAAGCTAGAGAAGAGAAGTGATTTTACATGTAATAAAAATCTATATAATCTGTAAAGGGTTGGTCTTGCATGTTGTTAAAACAGTTCTTACATGCTATAAGAATAAAGAGTCTTACATGCCAAAAATTGAACGTGTTTTATATTCTATAAAAAGGTAGGTTCTATATGCCATAAACAGGGTGAGTCTTATATGCCAAAAATTGGACGTATTTTACATTCTATAAAAAGGTAGGTTCTATATGCCATAAACAGGGTGAGTCTTACATTCCAAAAATTGGACGTGTTTTACATTCTATAAAAAAGGTAGATTCTATATGCCATAAACAGAGTGAGTCTTATATGCCAAAAATTGGATGTGTTTTACATTCTATAAAAAAGGTAGATTTTATATACCATAAGCATGGTGAGTCTTACATTCCATAAAAAACAGTGAATCTTACGTGTCGTAACAATGGCATTTAAAACCAAAATTTGCATGTCGTAAAACACAGTACATTACATTTTTTTTACTAACAAATGAATTAAACATAACGTTATTACATTAAATTCTAAAGAAGCTCTGTTCGTCAATGTGTAATATCGAGTAACAAGTTAAATTCTCTATCAGTTTTTAGAATATATTTGTTGGGTTACCGCTCCAGGTTAAAACTGTAGGTGGTACGATTATTTTGAGTCTCGCTCTTTTTTACCATCGATAACTGAAGTCCCTTGTATTCCCTTAGTTTTTAGTAATATGTTTGTTAATACATTTTTAAATTATTATTCAAATTCCCTGTTTTTATTACCCGTACTAACATGAATTTGCCAATTATTGCTTGCGGTTCAAATAATACAGGCAGTCGTAAAACGATAACGCTTTCCGTTCGATAACATATAATTGCTTTACCTTCAAGTGTTTGTAGTTTTTCCGATCCTCCCGGGGATCATTGTGTACATACAACACGTACTTATATATAGGGCATCACATGATTAGCAAGCTCGTCTCGCTGTGACCGTGATAGTCGCTAATGTCTGTAGTTATTACTTATGAAAGGCTATCGACATTTTGACGAGATCCTATCATAAAAATGAGCTCGCGTCTTATTCTTTTTCAAGTGGAGAGGCGAAGAGATATAGCAACGACCAGCAAATGTTCCTAAACACTGGTTTTATCGCGTTAAAGGCTTCAACTTTAAACCAAAGTAATAAGATAACAGGAAGTTTAATTAAGAGAAGAAATGAAAAAGAGATAAAACAAAGATTATTCAACTAATAATTGCCGCTCACATCTACGTAAATATGAGAAGGGCAAGGATTAACAGCGATTGATGAATTGTGGCGCGACATTTGATTAATTTCAGTTTGCTTTATTACTTAGTGTTCAATTATGAGGTTGTGGAATTGACCTCTCGAATTAATATTGATTGATTGTGGGTTGCGTTTGCCAAGGGAGATAAACCAAGTACCATTTGTCGATAATGGTGACATCTCCTTAACATCTCGTCCTTTTTGTCTTAACTTTGCTCTTAGCATATATATATATATATATATATATATATATATATATATATATATATATATATATGAATGAAATATCTCAAAACTTCATAATGACACGTTAGTTCTGAACTCTTTATACTAATCGAAGGGAATGAAAATATTTTCCTTTGTTTATACACATAACTACAATTTTATATATATATATGCACACGTCGGTGTCATCATTGCTCAGAATGCATTACCTACCACTTAACTGGGATCAAATCCACTGCTTGGTCTCTTAAAATACTCAGACATTGTCAATGAATTTCAGTTCGCGGACGCATCTTTGACTATAAAAATTTTCCTGTCAGATGCCATTTTGCCAGCCTAACAAGGAAATAATTTAGTTAGTGCCATGAAAATTCAACCTGTGCTATCACACTATCAATAACCCTCTTTGACATTGCGGTCTATCGCAATAAAACAACATTAATTTTGATGTAATCCCCGCAATATATATATATATATATATATATATATATATATATATATATATATATATATATATATATGTGTGTGTGTGTGTGTGTGTGTGTGTGTGTGTATGTATGTCTGTGTGTATAAGAAACATACATATATAAATTATAAATAGAAATTATTACTGAGTTTGAGAAAAAATGCAAGATTAAATGAAATGAAAGAAATGTATGCATTTTTTAAAATTTATTTTTTGATCATTTCACCGTAGACAGGAATTGTTATATACAATTAAATATAATAACTTTATACTGACACGTTTCGTTCCGACAAGGAAATTCTTTATACAAATCGGTCGGAGTGAAATAAAATATTTTCTTTTGTTTATTCCCGTATCCACAACCCACTTCATTTTAATAATTAGTAAGTTTCATACTTTCTTTAATTTAATTAACTGTTCCTATGTTAGTAAAATATTTATCCCATTAATCCATCAATTATTTTAATAATTAATAATTCGACAGCCCTAAGATTGCTATTAGCCAACAAATACAAATTCCCTAGAAGTGTAAAGATATTTTGTTCATGAATTGGTCAATTTGTTATTATTAATATTATTAAACATTTCTTGGGCAGTTATGTACTGGAGATTTGCGTTCTTAGACAAAGACGTACCTGGATAATTGCGTAGTTCTGATAATTCTTTGAAGCTTTTCAAGGCAATTACCATAAATTTTGTAAAAGGCATAGGTAATAATCATTATTTTTTTATTAGAAAAAGAAATAAAAGTAATAAAATAAACATATACGAAAAGTTTATTTTTGTTTAAAATGCAATGACAGATTAACAATGTCGCAAGATTCCTCTACACATCAACAGTACGTTCTTTTTAATCGTCGTTTTTCTTATGGGAGTGGAAGCTGTAATTGTCTTCGTCCACAAATATTTTCCACCATTGTTTCCTTTTCGGAATTTAGCAATGGGTCCAAATAAAAATATAATCTATAAAAGACAAAATCTATTAGATGTTTGTGGCACGCATTGCTGAAGTGAACTGAAAATGCTCGCTTAATTTTCTCTTGTTTTGAAATATAAATTTTTGTCTCTTTTTTAAAATTTATAGTAAGTACCTTTCTGATTGTTTAGAGTAATTAAAAGTATTGGTGTACAAATTTCTATATTAAATAACTCTGCAAAATATTTTTTCTTTCAAAATTTATGTTAACTAACTTTTTTTGTTTAGAATAATTAAAAATTGGTTTGCTATTAGCGACTCTTAAGAAAAGAAAGTATGTTAACTTAAAAAAAAATATCAGTGGTACGCAATTATGCAGAGATGCAAATTATCCAGAGATGGAAATGTCCAAGGGTGCAATTGTCTGGTACGCAAATGTCCAGTACGCAACTGTTCGTTCACCGTTACTGAAAATACGACAATTATTATTCTACAGAAATCACTTCGGATGAGGAAACGCGTAACATATCTTTCCATATCTATCTATCTATCTATCTATCTATCTATCTATCTATCTATCTATCTATCTATCTATCACGAAATAAACAAAATTCAAAGTATCATATTTCGGAACCGAACAGCCAAGAAAGAAACAACAAAAAAACATATATAAATTTGGTATAAACAGTGATGTATAGTTCAGAGCAGAAGATCCAAAACAGAAAAACAATCCAGCAAAATGCGGGAAAATAATCCCTGACGAATGAGATACAGAATTTAACTGTGACTAATAGAAATCATGCGCAATGTGATGTTCAGACGGCCCGAGGGTGAAAAAAGGGTAAGAAAAAGCGCAATGCTTAGTCGGAATAAATACCTCTTTTTACGCACTATTCTCACGGGGAAAATATCTGAAAAAAACATTTTACACGCCCCAAATCCGTGGGAGTGGTATTTATTCTGCCAAAGGAATTTTTTTTCTTCACTGAACTCTCTTATTATCGATTTGATCGCGGTAATACTAGTCATGGTTAAGTTCTGTGTCTCCCTGTCTTGGAATGTATAGGTGTAATATATATGTATAAGGAGGCACGGTGGAGTAATGGATAGCGGCTGAGATTGAGGAATCGGAGAGCCGACATCGAATTCCAGTCGAATCCAGTTACATTCACTTACGTGCTAATACCCTTGGGAAAGGTGTGAATCCTCTTCTTCTCCCTCCAGCCATGGGTAAATAGCAAGACAGACTGGGTTCTATAGCCTTGGATGGCAACTGGTCTAGGAGAAGGACAACTCTGAATTCAAAACCTGCGGAGTGTCGTTTGGGGACCTTGTGACACGTAGTGCACCAGATCTCTGTATTCGGTCCTTCAAAGAGTGTGGATGGTCCTGCACGAAACCTTCACCACTATAATCAATTCTCATGTGCTGTTGTCGGGCTGTCGGTTTCCTAGGAACTGATCTGCTTGATTCTCATACGTCGAAATCGATGGGAGAGTCGAATATATATATATATATATATATATATATAACATTGAGGAATTTTGTGCATTATTGCCTCTGATTGTCATAAATGCCACAAGAATAGCTAAATTTACAGAAACAAATGAGTAAGTAAAATAACAAAGAAGAGAAAATACAATGCCGTAAATTTACTTTAGAGATGTGCTTACTTGGAGAAATTTTAAGCGTTTGATTCCGTCTTGTACAACAAAGAGAAGAAAAATAAAAATGTTAATCCAACTTTTCAGGAATACATTGTCAGGATGCAACTGTAAAATGTATGAACATTGCAGAAAAAAAAGGCAAAAATGAAGGGAATATTTGCTGGTTTAAAGAGTAAAAGGAAAAAACAAGAACGAATGTGTCAAGCATGAATCATGTTTGCAGCGATTCAAGACACAAATTTTCGAAGTAGTAACCATTATTAAACTCCAAGGCAAAAAGCCAAAATCTTTCTCGTTGATGATATACATATATTATACGTATATATATGCAAGCTTATTTTCAAAACACACACACACACACACACATATATATATATATATATGTAAAATGTGTATGTATATTAATATATATATATATATATATATGCAATTTTATATATATTATTTATATATTATATATACGCTCAATATCAGTGATAGAGCAAATATATTTAGTTGATTGTGTAAATAATATTTAATATATTAAATATCTCTCTCTAAATATAAATATATATATATATATATATATATATATATATATATATATTCTAATTTGAATATGTACTTTTGTTTGTGTAGAAATATGGTTTTATATTTCATTGAGTAATATGTGTATATCTATATAAATGTTTCCTCTTGCAATCTTTCTGTTATATTTTCTTTACACACACACGCACTGTATATATATATATATATATATATATATATATATATATATATATATATATATATATATATATATATATTAAACTACTAGTAATACTCGGTTGGAAAAAACACCTCGGATAGCACAACTTGTAAGTCTATGAAAACGAAATGATACCCAAGGAAATAAAATTGGTTAAAAAACAAAGAAGTAGAAACATCCGAACAGGACGAAATAAATCGACCAGTGCTTTAAGATTTTGGTCCAAATAAAAAAAATCCAAGGTATTAATAAAGCTAAAACGTAGAGTGCTCAATACGCTAAGTAGAGCAGCGATAATTGGAATAAATCCTAAAGAGCCAAGAACATATGTAGGGTACGACACACACACACACACACACACACACACACACACACACATATATATATATATATATGTGTGTGTTACGACAGAAATACTTTTCACATTTTAAATTGTTACCTGGTACGTTTCTAGTAAACTTAGGCAAGTTTCAATAGTCTTTTTCATCTACCTAAAGATTTACTTTTTCAGATGCCATCAGTTCCGATCATGGCTTGGACTGTTTGGTGTTCAACCGTTTCTAAAACTGCTGAATCTGTCATTGCATCACAGAGAGCTTTTCGTGTTCATTTTTGTTGCGTCGGAATTATGCTATTCCTGAATGAAAATCAATTGTGCTATATGTTGAACATTTCAGAGCCATAATTTCAGCGCTTACAAAAAAAAAGCAGTCTGGAAGTCTTCAAAGATTTCAACCTCCTAAGTTTATGGAAAACTTTAGAAATACTCTACAACAGTATATATCAAATAGAAGCCACTATTTAGAGATTGTTATTTTTAAAACGAAATGCATATAAAATATTGCCCTTTGATTAAACAACAGTAAAATAAATCTTTTAATAGCAGATACCCTGTTCTCTTCATCAACCATTAAAATGTGGGAGGTACTTCTGCCGCACCCTGTATATATATATATATATATATATATATATATAGAGAGAGAGAGAGAGAGAGAGAGAGGTATATGTGTTTGATTTTGTTCATCCGATATCTGTATGTGCGTGCGCATGCGTATTCAAGTAAAGAAAATTGGAATATAGTTAAGGAAAGCTGCCAATATTTGCCTATTATGTTTACTTTATCCTCGCATTTATCATATGTTTCGTCAGCGTCAGACATTGCAACTACATGCCAATCGGACTTGTTTTTTCTTTACTTCAAAGAAAGCAAGCACAAAAATAAATACTAAATCCGAATTCTTCCCCGTTCCTCCAATCGTATTTTGACTTCGTTTTTACGTAAGAATTTTATTATCCTTGAAAATTATAATTCCCAATTTTTGGCATCACAACCACGTTACATGGCTGACATGATGAAAGTATATACATTATTATATGCTATCATCAATGGGGTTTTCACCCCTCTAAGAAAACAGTATTTTTTTTAATAATATCTAGAAACTGCAATTGCTTACTATTTTACGTTTCGTTTCGAAAGTTTTTCGTTATTTTGGGCGGTTGAATTATACATAAAAAATTAATGTTGTTGATGATACTACTACTACTACTACTACTACTACTACTGCTAATAATAATAATCAAAATACAAGGACCTTGAAATCAAAATCTTATAAATATGGCACATGGAACATCAACAATCCCCATTGTAGTTGGAGCCCTCGGATTGGTTGGAAAAAATACCAGTAGACTAATTGAAGGGATCCCGGGAAGCCCATGCCTTAAAGAAGTTCTCACGAGTACAGCTCAAACCTTACGGAGCGATTTATCTGTGTAAAATATGTGTGTATATGTGTTTTTTTTTAATTGGTCAATGGAAAATGTCATGATGCCATTTCTAACCTAAAGTCTCGGAAAGAAATGTGTACACACCAGAAATGAAATCAAATAAAAATAATTATTATTATTATAATTATTATTATTATTATTAACAACAACAACAACAACAGCAATGCAGTGTCATAGAAATACAGGTTTAATTTGCAGGCGCGAATTAAGTCTGTGGGTAGATGACTACTTTTGCTAAGAAGATATCTCTAAGAGGACGTGGTCTCTCTGTGTATTGGTTGGCAATCCACCTACTGTTGGTATACACGAACAAAAATCATTTGGGTGGGATAATATTACATCAACCAACTCGTTCGTACAATGATGGAAATTAATAAATAATAAATTTGCCTTGCCTGTGAGTCCGTCGAGGGGAGCTCCAAGGCGGTAACCGGAAGAGTGGCGGTCAGGCACGGCAGGTGTACAGTTGAAAGCCAGTCCCCAACAGGTCGTTTTACTGCTACTGGTAAATCACAAAATAATCGTGTTAATTTGTATTTGTGGACACCGTCAAGAAAACAATGAAGAGCGAGAAACGAGGCGAGGAAACAAGTGGGGCAGTGAAACAACATGAAGTGCCATATTTTTGTGATGTCAACGCACACTCGTTGCCATTTTTTGATGTCAACGAATTTTCGTTGTCACTTTCGTAATGCTCCGTGCCGTAGAGACTTTCTAATCGCAGATGCAATTGTAGTAACGCCGTTGAACTATACTGGTGTCAGACGCCTTCGAATGACACTCGCACTAATAGTACTTGCTCGATAATACTGACTCGAAAAGTAACCACCGAATAGTAATCCGTATAGTAATCCGTATAATGATGATATTCACTAACCACACCAGGCGGTTGGATGCGGCACAAGGCCAAGTTTATTGTGGCATATCCGAGACCGTAGTCTTAGCCGAAAATACCCCGTAGACCCAGTAAAAAATGGGGTCGGGTAGCTGTTTCCCAAGACAAGACTCTGAAATTCGACATAGCTTCGTCTTGCATTCCTCTCTGCTGGGAGGTAGAGAGTTTGGCCAGCACACTTCCGAAGTAATCCATATAGTGATCACTTAGACGCCAAGCTAATTCCCATGTCTACATTTCTGTCAGGCAAAGGGATAATCATTACGATCCTCAGTAATTCGCGTAAGCAATGGATCGCAAAATATTCTTGAAATCCATCCAGTCATTTAACTTTAACAATGGGAGACATAAGCGCAAAAATGCCCAGTGAGAATTGAACCCGCCTTGCAAGCTGCGATTTAAAAAAAATAACTTGCTAATTATCGCTCTACAGCAAGTGTATTTTCATTTACTCACTAGTGATATCAACGAACACTCGTTGCCACTTTTGTGATGCGAACGAAACCACGTTGTCACTTTCGTAATGCTCGTTGTAGTAGAGACTTTGTAATCGCAGATACAACTGTAATAACGCCGTTCAACAATACTGGTGTCAGACGCCTTCGAATAGCATTCGCACTAATAGTACTTGCTCAATAATACTCGCTCGAACAGTAACCGCCGAATAGTAATCAGTATAGAGTATAGTGAATAGTATAGAGAAGTGAATAGTGATTCGTATGGTGATCAGAATAGATTAAAAATAGCGATCAATCTAGACGAGCTTCTATATATGCGTTTCCTCTATTGTCACGTAGTCTAATTTAATTCAATAATGGGATCGCCTGTGTTTGATCACTGGCGATCTATATTCAAGCTCAAGTGACAGCAGCAACAATTTATTCCTATATAACACATATAGGACGGATAACATGACATCCGTTTTCGTTTGCTTGCTCACTGGAAAGAAAAAAATGGAGATCTCTGAACCAAGCTTGATCGGAGTGATTCAGAAAATAAGGCAGTTTAACTGGTTCACATGGAAAAGGTGATTTAGAAGAGTTATCATAAACAACGAATCTAGCTGAGGATGATTTAAAAGAGTTGCATGAAGCCGAATGTGGTGAAGATGAAAACTTGCTTGGTGTTCATGATGAAGAAGAGATTGTCGTGATGGCGGATGTTTCGGCAGAGGATATTGTTACACCTGTATTGGATTATGGCAACATTTTAAGCGATGTGGCAATAAAAGAAGGAAATATGGTTGTT
The DNA here is from genome assembly GCA_903632075.3 of Acanthosepion pharaonis. Taxonomy (NCBI): domain Eukaryota; kingdom Metazoa; phylum Mollusca; class Cephalopoda; order Sepiida; family Sepiidae; genus Acanthosepion; species Acanthosepion pharaonis. The sequence goes on from CAHIKZ030002578.1 coordinate 2,418,860, forward strand.
AGTACGCATGTCCCTTTGAATGGTCTTTCAGATGAGAACATCGAGGATGAAACTGCTGTCATTGTGGAACGGTTATGTGAGTTTTATGATTATGTTGAACTCCAGGTTCGTTTCAATCTTCCATACATTGACAGTTATAAGTCGAATAGAGAAACGGCAGAGATAAGTATCGCAGTGAAAAATGTAAGAACAGATAATATTACTGGCGTCATGAAACTTCTTTGCGCTGCTGTGTATTTGGTAGGAAAAAAGGTAAGTATTAAACGAGGTGTATAGAAGTTGAGAAAAAAAACATGGTGGAAAAGCAAGTTGGTAGGCAATATACGGAAGCTAAAGAAAAATTGATGGCACAGTCTTGTGGAAAAATGGGCAAGTGTGGTGAAAATGCCAGAATTAAAAAAACAATATCAAGATCAAAGGCTTCAAATCAACTATGAAAGAATCCCCTAAATTGGGATATAGGGTTTGGAGAATTGAACAATCCCAAGTACATATTGAGAGTAAGAGGAACAGAGGGAAACAAAGTAACTGACCAAACTAGCTGATGAAAATGGATGGCAAATATAGACAGGGCAGGAGTGTAAGAGGACTGTAAGCGATCTCGTATTGCAAAGGAAATATTTGTCGCAGATTACTTCCACAACGCAGAGAATAAATCACTAAGTTAAGACTCGAATATCGGGGGCAGAAAGAAATGCCGAAAACTCGATTCGCCGGTACTATCTCACAAATCACAATGCACGTAACCAGTCAGAAAAAAAAACACTCACTCTCTAACAAACGCAGTAGCCAAACTACCCGAATTTTGTCCCCCGATTCAAGAACACCAACTGCTTTTATTGGCCGAACATTTTTTCCATTCGTCAACAGCTGGGAGAGGACGCTCAATTTATGCATATCAGAATACTTTTATAGCGACTCCTGCGACGGACTTGTTTTTTAATTTAAATATTCCGTCTTCAGCATGTCATGAAGAATACGTTACCTTTTTTTTTCGTAAGTAATTTTCTTTTTCGCCACATTTTCCGTCGTAGGATACACGCGACGCGCTGTCGCTTGGTTTGACGAGGAAGGTCGCCGTTTTCGTCGCTATAAGGACAAATATTATTTAGAGCTGCAAAAGATAGGAAATCGTAGAGAGCTGTGACCGGCTACGTTCTGAAGGCACATGGGAAATAAAAGAAAAGATCTTTACTAGATTCCTGAATATTCCCAAGTTCGTTATTTTATCTGTTTTTTCGCTTTTTCGAGCTGCTAACATATTCTTTTGTATTTCTTGGGCGTAATTCACAAATCCCATGTAAGGCAACTGGCTACATTTTTTTCGATACTGACGAGTTTTCATCATGATTCCTTTCTATTTACCTGTAGTCTGTCCATATTTGTCAGGTTCATATAGGAAGAAAATGAGTAACTACCGACACCAAGGTTTGAGCGTGCCACTCTATGAATATATGTTTTCCGCCAGGTGTATAAATAGCGGTGTCAGTCTACTGACTGCAGTGATTATTTAGTGACTATTCAGTGGAACTATCCAGTCGAATTAGTGTGAATTATTGCGTGTCGATTATTTGGGTTTTGTTTTAGGATTTACTGAACGTTATTCTTTGGTTAATTTTTACTTCTTTGTTCTTGTTAAGTATATATTTGCAGTGTAATGAAACACTGTTCACTCATTGAAGTCTTGAGTTATACTTAATTATCAACGGCCACCGTTTGTCACCAAAAAACCCTAAAAACGTAGTGCATCGTGATTTAGTTCCGCGTTAGTTTGGGGTCCACCGATTTAAATTCTTCTTTATATACGACTTCACTTTTCCTTTGTTTAAGATCGTCTCTGTTTTGTTCTTGGAATGGATAAGTTATAAAAGCAGATATTCCCAATCTCTGAAGAATTCACATCGACAGCCGCACCTTCATAGACTGGGCGCGTGATCGGGTGGTTAGGACGTTCGGCCATGAGATCCGGTTTCGAGATTCCCCATGCTCGATTTGTCAGAAAGGTAACAACTTCATGCTATTGGCCCGGCTAGAGGCAATCACAACATGCGGCACCGTGTGAAAATTCCTGGAAAATCTTACCACGGGTAGACCAAAGACTTGAGAGTGACATTGGGTATGATGAAACTGTTCAAGACTCATCCACGATTCTGATGACTGTTGTCATTGTGACAGAAGGGTTGTCACTGGTCTTGTTCAAACATCTGATCACTACAAATAATGCGCGATCTCTACCCCAAAATGTAACTATGGCCCGATCAGTGTAGCTGCAGTATAGATCAGTGGATATTTTATGACATATAAATATTGAACGGTGGAGTTATGGATAGCGGCTCGGATTGAGGAATCGGAGGGACGAGTTCGAATTTCAGTCGAATCCATTACATCCACTTTCGTGCTAATACCCTTAGGAAAGGTATTAATCCCTTTCTTCTCCGTCCAGCTATAGGTAAATGGCCTTGGATGGCAACTGGTCTAGGAGAAGGAAAACTGACTTCAAAACCTGCGGAGGGTTGGTTGTTTGGAGACCTTGTTGCATGTACAACTGGAGAGTCCACTATATATATATATATATATATATATATATATATATATATATGTGTGTGTGTGTGTGTGTGGTTGTCAGAAAACGTTGTAGCGTTTATTAATAGGCGGCATTTGAGCATTTCATTTTTTTCACACAGAATTGAAATGTAAGGCATATTCTGAAAGGTAACCTTTCTATATGATTTGTGTATGGATTGTGAATTTCAACGCTTCTTACGTCAAAAGTGAAAATGAAAGAAAATAAGTTGCATTTTCGTCATCTGATTCTCTTCTACTTAGTGAAAGGAAAAGAACGGTGTACAAACAACAAAAATATATTTACTGATTATTGAGAGCGTTTTATAAGTGATAGTACTGTTCCTGATGATGACCAAATCGAAAAACTGATTATGAATTATCCACTTTGCATGACACAGAAGATCACAGAGTTCACATATCACAAATGATTTTTGTAAGGCATTAGAATACCGTATATACTCGTATATAAGCCGACTTCATGTATAATTCGATCCATGAATTTTAGGTATGAATTGTCCCCCCCCCCAAAAAAAGAAATTATTTTTGTATAGTGCACCCGCTCTCCGAAAAAACGTGGTTTTTGACCTCTTCAAAGCAATTAACTCTGTAAAGTGCGCTTTCACTATTTTTTGCGTAAAAAGCTGATTATAAAATCTCGCACTGTACGTGAGTTTATATGTTACTCTTAGATACGTGAATCAATATATGCTTAAACCTCATGATTTATCAGGAAAAAAGATTTACATCTGCAATTCTCTGCTCAAAGGTAAAAAAACGGTTCATTTCTTTCAAAGATCGATTACAAACGATGAAAACTGGATTGTTTACAACAATGTGGTACGAAAAAGTCATGTAAAAACAAAATCAGTTCTTCAAAAGTGGGTTTACATCGAAAGACAGTAATGCTGTGTATTTTCTGGTATTGGAAGTGCATTGGGTATTACAAGATTTCCACAAAATCAGACGTTATATGAATTCCGACAAGTACTTTTCCCATTTATAACCATTAAAGTCAGCAATCAATGAAAAGTGTCGGCAACTGGTCAATCGGAATGGTGTTGTCTCCCATCAGAAAAATAACTCACATCTGGTTGCAAACCTGAAAGAAATTTATACAGTTTGAGTGGATTATCCTACAACACCCTCCATACTCAGTAGATCTTGAACATTCAGATAACTACTTACTTCGAACCCTACACAATTATCTGATTGGAAAGAAGTTCAATTCACTGGAAGCCTGTAAATATCATTATTTTATTAGCCAGTAATATCCTAAGTTTAATGAGGATAGAATCCTGAAGCTGCTTCAACATTATGACACATAATATACCATTCGTCCATGCATAGAATACTGTCGCCATATTTGGTCTTGCGCTTCCGCTGTTGATCTCGATTTTTTGACAAATTCCAAAGACGGATATGCAATGTAATCGGTCCTGACTTTTGGTCTCGACTCCAGTCACTTTCTCACCGACGTGATGTGGCTTCCCCCTGTCTTTTCTACAAATATTTTCATGGCAACTGCTCTGACGAGCTATTTTCACTGGTGCCCCAATTGCATGAATTTAAGCTACTAGGTTGGCATCTCAGTCCCACCATTTTACCGTCGAAACAGTTCAATGTAACTGCCTTTTCTACTTCAACAGCTTCTTTTCTCGCACTCCCCGCCAGTGGAACATGCTTTCTCTTACTTGCTTCCCCGCTAACTATAATCTTAAAAAATTAAATGTAATGTCAATCGACATCTTATGATGCCTCGATTCGCTTCTTTTTATCATTCTCCTTTATTCTTTTTACACTTTCCTTAATCCACCCGATACCCAATCATTTCCCTTACTTTCTCTCTGATGCCCCTTGCGTACTAGTGGCACTCGCGCTTTGCTTGGGTTGAAATGGTTTAATATATATATATGATTGAATTAATCTGTGTACAAAATATGTAAATATTGTCTTTGTGAGTTACTTAAAAAGCGCCAGGAACTTTTGTTCCGTCCTAATATATATATATATATATATATATATATATATATATATATATATATATATATATATATATATATATATATATTATGTTAGCTTTCGATGTATATATATTTTGATTACACACACACACACATATATATGTGTGTTACATTCTATTTATATTATATTATATAATATATGACGCGTATTCAACATTTGATAATTTTGCGGTAATACGTGCTTAAAAGTTTTAGGTGGGTTTGATCAACGTTTCTTTTCATTACACTTTAGTATAATAAGCTATAATTCTCAAAATGTGTGTTTATGTGTGTGTGTGTATGTGTGTGTGATCGGATGTTGTTTATGCGTTTCCACATTTTTCATCCGATTTCGATGTTTTTTTTTGTTTGACAGATAATTCGTCATTGCAGGTTTTGAGTCCAAATTGGCTGGAAAAAATACAACCTTGAAGGTGAAAAATCGAAAAAGCTGATTTTTTACACTTTGTACAAAAATCAAAGGAAAAATTTAATGTCTGTAAAAAACAGCGTACAATCAATTTAGAGTTGAAATCTAACGCAAAAGATGCGCAATGAAGAGACGGTCGTGTAACATTTGCAGGGGTGTTCAATGCCCATCTCTACGAGGCAACAGGTTTTGGGAGGGGAGTTTGATGATGCCTCAAGCAAGATAACTTTTGTCAGGGACATCCTATTTTCGTCATTTTCCTGTGAAACAACCGCTCAATTATAACAAACCTAAAATAAGTTTTATAGTTGCAAGACATCAATGATTGCCTCGTAACTTCAAAGTTTACGCACTATTCTTCCTCACGCTCTCGGAGCGAAAACATGCAACGTCGTCTACAGCGAGGTTCTGCAGGATTCGCGAACTCCACACGGGTTGCTGTATAGAGTGAGTTTGCATACTTTCATTAAGCATTTGTCTTCCTTATGCTAACCAATGCCTCTATCTCTCTTTCCACAGACCACCGTCAACCGCATCGCCTCCCCCTTGAAATAGCATCATTTCCAGTACATTGAATAACAATAGAAAATGCCTCTACATCCTGAAGAAACATTCTCCCCTACCACTCAATTTTCTCCTTCCGCCGTAACGGTCAATGGAAGAGGTTCCTTCGTTTCAGAGCTACCACCTCTATTTAAATTGTTAAAACCCTCTTTGGGAGTGTGCCTCAGTTGCACCCATTTGTTACTAATATTGATTTTTGGGTGGGCTGACCTTAAACTCAAACTGCTCCAACTGAGCGGCAAAAATGAAACACCCAGTCGACGACGGGTTATACCGCTAGTAACAATAATAATATTAAGAATTTATTACAGGAAATATCAAGTTTTACGGAAACATTGATGACAATTATGTATTTAGCTACATAACAAATAAATAAAAATAATATAAATTTTGATGCCATATTCGATTTGTTGTTAGGTATTTTTCATTTTCTATTTTGTTATTGGCACCATTTTAGAATACTTTGGCTGTAATGCTAATTTTCCTAAGTTGAATAAACTGGATTTCATTTACGGTTTGTTATCTCTCTTTTCCATTGATCGTTTTCTTCCAGTCATTTTGATAGGAGAAATTCTGAAATTGAGAATGATCTTATTCGATTTAAAAATAAAATTAATTTAAATTAATATACGACCAAAAATAAAATGCTTTAATCAAAATACCTTAATGATTTCACTATAATTATGTAATCTGGTCCATGTAGATCAGGAACAGTAGAGGAGAGAGATTTCAGCCTTGCCTAGCCTCCAGATGTCACTGGAAACAAGTCAGACGTTCCAATTGCGGACAGTGCGCCTGCGCATCCTGGGTAAGACGATAAACTAGATTCAACAGGAAGGCCTCTGGTCAGGAGGTCTTGAGAAGCGTGGAACCACCTCTTAATTGCTGGTGTCCCCAGATCCACCCCGATCCGGGGTGGTAGCACCTGTTAGGGGGACCCAGCTGTGGGCAAATAGTTGACACCCAAACTTGTGTAAAAATAGGTTTTAATACCAGAAATAATTTATAACAAAAAAATTATTACCAGCAATATTTTTTGAAGGAAAAATCATTATCCATAACACTAAAAAAAAAGAAAAGAAAAAAGAAAATACCAGTAATACAAACAGCTATACATTCTTTGAAAAAATTGGAAAATGGAACTCAGAAGACAAAATAGTGCGAACAAAATATTACCAAGTGAGTAATTTAAAAAAAAAACCTTTTTTCTTTTACAAAAATAAAACCATCCAACATTGTAAATTTCCTAAAAGAAGTTGGATTGTATTAAAAAATATGAGTAATAAAAAATGGTTCAAATATATATGTATACATACACACTATTTTTTTTTACCAAACTATCGCTATGAATCTATTTTTAAAATTTTGTTGGCATTAAATGACCCACTGAGGTTGATATGCCATAAAATAAAACAGCCTACCAAACAAATGCGCCTCTGCTATTAGTACATATAGCCTGGATGTTGTCCAGCAGCTGCCTCTTAACATCGTACCGCTCTAGGAACTCCCATAGCTTATCTCTTTTCGCAATCGAAGGCTTTTTCCTGATCCACGAAGACCAGATGGAGATCTTAATCGTGGAATCTGGAAATGACAGTGGCTACTATCATTATTAATGCGTTTGAAACGTTCATAAAGGGTTTTGCGAAAAAGTATGGAAGAATTGGAAAAACGGATAAAAAATTGAAATCAACAAAAAATCAATTTTACTAAAACCAACCAGAATTTTGAGAAACCATGGTGTTCACAAATGAAACCATTAGAAACTACTGAGAAAAAAAATTGACACCGTTAACACATATGTGGCACCCGTTGGTCTTGGGCGACCATAGGTCGGAGCCTAAAGATCATATCTCAGCAGCTGACGGCGGGGCAGCATCTGTTATACCTGTACACGCCCACACGGAAGTGACAGTTTCGATTGCAACGAATGCATGTGAAGACGCTCTCCCCACGCCCACAAGGTCGCCGTGTTATTTTATTTTCCGTCTAACACGATTCTCCCCGGCGGCAAAACAACGTTTCTTCTATCCCCTCTCAAGACATCGGTGTAAGTCGCGTCTCCAGTATGAGTGATCGTTGGCGACGTCTCCCACGTCTTGATGTCCATGTTCACCGAACTCATGTCCCTTTTGCAAACGCCCTGTGGTCGTTCACTTGCTTCTTGCTGGTGGTGGCCAGTTCCCCGTACATAATCCTTCCATCCTGCATATGGTATACATTTCCAAGCCAGCAGAATCGGCGTTGTTGAAGGAGGGCGTATAGGCTTGGTAATTTGGTACGGATGAGAATTGCCGCATTAGTGACTCAGTTGAACCAACTAATGCCTAGAATGCCTCTCAGACAACGGAGATGAAATGCACTAAATCGTCGCTCCTGTCTGGCGTAGACGTTTCTAGTCTTGCTGCTGAATAGCTGAAGACGCATGCTCTATAAACTGCAATTTTGGTGTTCGTAATAAGCTTTATGTTCTCCCAGACTCGAGATCAGCCTGGCGAACGTGGTAGCAGCTTGTCTGATCCGTCTGTTGACCTCAGTATCTAGAGAGAGGGCGAAGCCGAGGTATGGGTATTTATGAAAAACCGTTAACAATATAATCCAAACAAAAGAATAAAAGCAAAAAAGGACTAAATATTTATCTAAAAATCATCATGATTAGTTTTGGAATAATTATCATCATTTAAAGAATGAAAATTTAAAATTCTGGATACATTCATTAAAAAAAAATCTTTCTGGGAATTACATTGCAATTAATATTTTGTCATGTATAAAATGGTAATGATCCTAATAGATCTTTTAGTAACATGTTTAACTGAAACAAAAATGGATATTACGCTTCCAAGCCTCCTGACAATTAGTTTATTCCCAAACGATACAAATATGAAAATAAAATAGCCATACTGCAGGACAAAAGTCATGAAATATGGACAGGGACTAAACAGTGCTGACAACGACGAATCGAAAATCCAAGATGGCGTCCAGGTAATTATTCAAACAATTCCCATATCTCTTTCCACTTCATCTTTCCCACCATCAACTTTTAACAACCATTCATTCCGCAGTTGGTCCGTCAAGTTAAGTTGTAATAGTTGAAGCATTTCACACCATTCCAGTTGAACAGGCCGCTTCTTTGCGCATGCTTAATCAGCCGGAACCAACAACAAGGCATTGGCAATCTATCACCCGCTCAATTATTTGGTTATCGCTGCAGACGACAAAAACGGACTCCGAGGAAAAGAAAATGGTGACGTCGGGAAAAGAGGCGATAGGAAAGAGAAAGAGGAATAGGAAGAGACGTTAATGGAAAGAATTATTCCCAAACATAACGTGCATTTGCAACTTTGGCTCTGTGGTAAGTGTAGTGGACTGGTGTTTGTATGGATTGAGGTTAGCAGAAAATCATTTGGAAAAAAGACAATATGTATTAAAATTAAAAAAAAAAAGGTAGTGGATATTCTCCCCGTCGGCAAACCACCGTTTCTTCTATCCTCGCTCAAGACCTCGGTTTAAGTCGCATCTCCCACCTCTTGATGTCCATGTTCACCGAACGTTAGCGGTAGAGAGATGTTTAATAGGTTGCCTGGGCATTTCCTTCTCTAGTTTCGTGAGTTCGATCCTTGCTCTTTCCGTACTAAAGTGACTGTCAAGGTGAAAGAATATATATATAGAATATAACTAAAAACGTCATTGATAAGCTGATGGTTAAATGGCTCTTTTAACATTCTATTGTAGCAATTCTCAAATCGGGGTACACTTCCTCCTTGTAGGTACAGGGGAGAAATTTAGGGTAGGCATTTGATAATCGATAATAGGCCAGGATACATTCATAAATTTATTGAGGGCTAAGTGACGTGCTTTCAAACAAACTTGTCGATGGCTTTGAAGAGAAAAAACAAAAAAACAAAACAACCTGTATTATCAGGTTGAAATGAAAGTTTTCTCTAAGGTTTGAGGCGAAAATATTCATCAAAATTTATGAAAGTATTGCCTCTTTATGTTCCATCCTGGGTAAGACGATAAACAAGGTCCAACAGCAAGGCCTCTTATGAGGAGGTTTTGAGGAGCGTGAAATCACCTCTTAATTGCTGGCGTTCCCAGGTCCACCCTGACACGAGGTGGTAGCACCTGTTAGGGTCCAAGCCATGGGCAAATAGTTGACACCCAAACTTGTGTAAAAATAGTTTTTAATACCAGAAATACTTTGTAATAAAAAAAATATTACTAGCAATAATTTTTGAAGGAAAAATTATTATCAGCAATACTTAAAAAAAGTACCATCAATACAAAAAGCTATACATTCTTTGAAAAAAATATTACCAGCTATAGATTTCTTCAAGGGAAAAAATTCCCAGAAATAGATTTTTGAAGAAAAACAGTACCAGCAATAAAAGTTTTCTCGGCATTAAATAACCCATTGAGGTTGATATACCGTAAAACAAACCAAAACAAATCAAACCAAATCTTTTTTATGTTTTAGTAATGCTACTATGAGTAATTTATATCCTTTACATTCCAGTTATAATGATCTTATTGATAATGTAATTCAGAAATTTCACTTATGTTCGGCCAAACACATTAGAAATGTTATACTCTATCAATTACATAATGGTTTTAACGCAAGTGCAACAGAAAATCCATTTACTTATGGGGTTGGTGCATAGAGTAAAAGAAGTTGCAAGATGTGATTTTCCAGTATTCGAACTGTGGAGTTTTAATCTAGAGGTCGAGCTGCTGTTACGGCAAATCTTGCCAAAGAACTAGTGAGAAATTTAATGTTAATCTACGCGAATTGAAAAGGATTTGAAAGGTTTCATTGATTAGAAAATGTGTTCCACCGGAGATGTTTCCAGAGAATCGCCAAAAACGTGCTGTTTGTTGCGAATAATTGCTTAACAATCTTCAAGCCACCTTTTTGGATAGGCCTTTTACGAGTAATGAGAAATTGATTATTTACTATAATGTTAAACGCTATCGTCAGTGGATATGTTGTGGAAACAGGCCAGGAAAACTTCATCCAAGGAAAATTATGTTAAGTGTATTTTGGGATATTCAACCATTATTAACTGATAGACAATAATATAAGAATCAACTCTGATATCTACAGCCAACAACTTCGTCTTTTGGAAGGAGTTTAGAGTAAAAAGCACCTATCTTGTCTAAAGATCTCTTAGAGGAAATCGGTTGAAAAAAATCCTTAATCCTTCATATTTTCCCGACCTTGTTTCTTTTGGCTATCACTTGTTTAAGGGTTTGCAGAACCATTTGGATGATATATGTTTGATATCAAAAGAATATATTGATTATGAGTTGGTCTCGTTTTTTTACATCAAAACGTAAAGAATTTTACAAACTTAGCATCTATAAACTTGAATTGAGGTTCTAGGAAGCAATGAATGTTTTATCGATGATGAAATTTTTCTATTGATACCCTCATGTGTAATATACACAATAAGATCGGGAAGAAGTTCCGTTGTAGCCTGTTATTTAAATATATTTTATATCCAAATAGATAAAGAAAAATAAAGAAAAACTGTTTGCCGAGAATGTGCATCTGCAGACGTAACTTTGGAGAAAAGATGTCCGGCTATCTCAGTAAAATTCTTTGTTGAAGGCGAGGTCCCTTTAGTCCATACGTAACCTTTTTAAAGGGTAGTAATTTCCCCTTTAGTTTGAAAATTCCATTATCTCGTTATCTGTTGCACTGTCTGGTTGATTGATTGATTGATTCGTTTTCTTATCAAACATTTGCAGTTTATTTAAAGTCAGAATCTTTTGAGATAATAATGACCTAGTGATACAAGTCTTACTAATTAACCCGTAGCTTGGGGGAGATGAATGTGAATATAACGAACCCAACTAAATTTGGAACTCGGCACATTGATTTACAATTCTGTGTCGTTATGCAGTACACCACCCGCATATCCAATCTTACAGCACCTGGTGTTCCGAAGCGGTCACCAATCTAGGTGCTGAGCAGGATTGTCGTTGCTTAACTTTGATGATCTTATTGGAACCGGATTTTCAACGTAATTTGGTCGTAAGTCTCAAAATTCTTGGCGTTGAAATAAAGGGAATAATCAAGCTTGTACTCCCTAAATAACGTAATGGAAGAAAAAAGAAGATGGGTCTTTGAATTATGCGTTTACTTAGGCAAGGTTTCATGAATCTTACAGAGGCAACAGTTTATCCTTTGTTTTCTCGTTCAGCGTCCTCGTCTTAGTATGTGCTTGATTAATCTCATGTTTCCATTGATTGTGACGAAGTCTCTTTTAGACATAATATTTTGCCATTTTAATTAGCATAACTTCCTAAAATTTTTGCAAATTGGCTTTCGATCGTCCGGCCTCAATTTACCGCCCCCCCAACACCTATCTCCGAATTTCCGCCCTATCTAACACTGAATAAGGGTTTTCCAAGCATAGCTTAGAAGTAGCACAAGGCCTAAAGGAGGGGACATCCAGTTAAGAGCGAACTCACTACTCAGTCGTAACTGATCTAGCGAGACAAGCTTGCTATCCATTACACCACATCGAAGTGTCCCAAAGTGATTTTCCAAGCGTAGCTCAGGTATGGCACAAGGCCGAAAGTAGTGGACACCTAGTGAGGATCGAATTTACTACTCAGTCGTAATTGATCTAGCGAGACAAGCTTGCTAAACATTACACCGCCATAAAGTTCTCTATCGGACACTGAATGTGATAACACGGAAAGTCGAATGTGTGGTGAAAATTACGAAACGTGGTTGCAGAATGTTTTAAAGGGAGTATTTAATTCAGATGGAAATTGTTCTCATGGATAATCTCAAATTTAAAGCCAAGTTTTCAGAAGAACGTCTCAATTCATTATCATCAACTAAGCTGTAACAATGTACTGGATAAATGTATAAGCAAAACCTACCTATGTATCATCTAGTCTTTGGCATTCATGCATTTTACGAGGGTTGGCTGAAAAGTTCATAAGATAAGCTGACAAAGATACTCTCATTGGATATGACCAAATGAGATTTATTTTCCAACATATTCAGCCACTCCTTGCGGTTATCGCCTTTCTTATACTGCTTTTCCAGTGCCTAGATCCATTGGTGAAGAAACTTTCATCCTGTTGGTCCAAAAGACATCAACGGTAGATATGACATCATCATCACTGTGATATTTCTTCGCAGTCAAGTGTTTTTCAAGATGGAGAACAGATGATAGTTATATGGAGTCAAATCCTGAGAATAGGTGGAATCAACAAAGCCATAGTCACGAATAGTAGCCAATGAAACCATTGACTTGTGTGTTGGAGAATTGTTCTGATGAAACATGGCAGATTTCCTGGGCGTTTGGTCTTGATAGGCTTCCATAACAATCTCAGAAAGTTGGCATAGTACTTACATGCTAATGTATCATACTTCATTTTTATAATGCCATGGCCCTTCAGAAATAAGGCAAGATGGAGTCTCTGAATCCATCCTTCAAATCTACAAATCTACCATTCGTCCTTGCATTGAATACTGTTGCAATATATGGTGTGGTGCCCTCGCTGTTCATCTCGAGGTCTTCGACAAAATCTATAGACGGATATGCAATGTGATAGACCCTGATCTGGCATCTCTACAGTCACATTCTTACAAACATGATATGCCTTCCCTCTCTCTTTTCTACGAATATTTTCATGGCAATTGATCTAACGAACTACATCCCTCTTTACTGTTTCTCTCCATCTCTGTAACTCCTTGCGTGCTAGTGGCTCTCCCACCTTACTTGGTGTGAAATGCTTAAAAAAATTCTTTTAAGGTTAGTACGTTAAGTAATGCATGGTACTTTCTGTAGTGGTATAAGTACCAGAATATTTTAGCCTCTTTAACGATTGATCTGAAGTGAGCTTGTGTTCAGATAGACGTTCCATAGAGAGACACTCAAATATTGCTTGGATTTGGAGGTACTGAGTCACTACTCCCCCTCATGTGCAGTACGACCTATGTCGGAAGACCTGACAGACTGTGCTCATCTAGAGGTACACCCATAATTAGTAGTATCGACTATATATATATATATATATATATATATATATATATATATATATATATATATATATATATATATATATATATATATATATAGAGTAATGTGTAGTGCATCTTGGCGACAATTGTGATATATGCTATCCTACTGAATGGCTTCGATCACCGAAGTTAAATTACTTCCATTCTGGTCAGTACTTAGATGGGTGACCGTTTAGGAATATTAGGTGCTGCCAGCTTGCGGGTCGTGTAATGGATAATGGCTCGGAATTGTTAATCAGTGAGATAAATTCCAGTTTCATATTTGGAGGTATTGAACGAATTCTCCCCTCATGTGCAGTGCGATCTAGGTCGGAAGACAGATCAGCTGACAGGCTGTACTCATCTAAAGGTACACCCATAAATAGTAGTATCGACTGCATATATATTTATTAATGTGTAGTGTACATTGACAACTATTGTGATATATACTATCCTACCGAATGGCTTCGATCACTAAAGTTAAACAATTTCCATCTTGGTCACCTGGATGGGTAACCGTTTAAGAATACTAGATGCTGTAAGCTGGGATATGAGAGTGACGTAACATAGAAACTCCTATTGAAAAAATAGTACAGAAAATTGTATCATTTATCAGAGGAATGGTTTCAGTATTAAACTAATGAGACTCCATAATTATTCAATTTCTATCTTTTTGCTTACAAGAATGAAAATAATTTTGAAATAGATGCCAATAATGATTATTAATGGATTTATATATCTATCAGTTATTCAAGCACAAATAATATTCAGAAAAGTAAGTGTAGAGAGAAAAAAATCCAAAATGTTAACATTTTTGAATTACCATATAATTGTATGTTGTATAGCTGATAACTCGTATTCGAAGATACCCGTTTATTAGAGCTACTAGCCAGTCCTTATTGTAGACGCTTGCTCAGGCGCATTCGTGTTTATTCCACACCCATAGAGTCCACCTGTTGGTTATACTGCAAGTATGCGGAGCAGACCTTAGTTACAGTTTCTGGGAGAGAGGGTGTTATATAGCGTGATCAAAAGTTTGAACAAGATCAGCACGCTCGTGCTAGCACAGCTATCGACGACACCCAAGAGTTTCGTCTACCCAGTAACTACTCATAAGGCTTGGGTCAACCTGTGGTATGGTTTTCAGGCATTTTCCAAATGTGACGCACGCTGGGATCGACGCCTCCAGTCCGATAATATCAGGAAAACTCCTTCCTGCCAAATCGACCATGGTGAGATTCAAAACCCGGGTCGCATGGTCAGATTGCGAACGTTTTGACCACTCTGCTACGTGCATATACTCATGTATAAACCTACTTCATGCATGTGGCCCGTAAAATTTTGGGAAGGAATTTTAACCACTACAAAAAAAAAATAAAATAAATAAATACCTGTGTATAGTGCAAAAGGTCACCAAAAATATATTATTGATTCAGTGATTCAATTTTTATGTGTTATCAACCCTTTGCAGGTTATTTAAAGCCAGAAAATATCTTCATATTCTAAGAAAGTTTTTTTTAGACAATAATGGTTTAGTCTTACGTTTTACAGTAGTTGAAATTCCCAACTTCCCATCTAGGAACTGACCAAGAACGACGTTGCTTAACTTCGGTATCGTACATGAGCCGACGTTTCTAAGTGATGTGTCTGCAAACACCATGATTTTTAACTTCTTCATAAAAAAAATTATCTGTGTATAGTGCGATTCACAACGTAAATTATTCGAGAATATACGCTAAAATAAATTCATTTAAATATAAATAGGATTTTATTTAGCGGAAATGCCATTTTTTTTACATCCCAATAAGTAGAGAGTATAGTTTTACAAAGGAAAGAGAAATGTTGCCATTTTAATTATTTTGCAATTTAAAATCAATGCATGATTTAAATCGAAACAAATTACAATTCTAAACAAATTAAAAATTATTTTGCAGGGAATTATCTCTTGAAACACGAGGCGGCATTTTATTGAGGTTATGTAGGTAGGTGGATTTACAGGAAATAAAACATATTCCCAGCAATTATGGTTTGACAAGAAAAATAAAAATTAATAAGTTAATTTAGTCATTGATGCAATTATATTAAATTTTAATGATTAATTGGATTTCCGTATTAAATTAAAATGCGAGCGTAGAAAGCTTTCAAATCTATCTTATTGTTCTTTCAGAATAAAATATATACCAGAAAATTATCAAATAAAGAAGAAATATTGCGTTCATAATATTTTCATAACTATATATATATATATATATATATATATATATATATATATATATATATATATACATACAGACACACGCACAAACACACACACACACACATATATATACTGGAAAAAGATTAAGTATATTGGACAATATATATATATATATGTATGTATATTAAAGAAAGTAGATTTCGTTTCAGAATACCTATCCGACGGTAAAAAAACAATTGAAAATGGAATTAAGCTTTACATGAAATTTAAAGCTCGAAGACTCTGACCCATAATATATTGTATATTTATGCAACAATCTTTTGTTTAAAGATGT
Organism: Acanthosepion pharaonis; assembly: GCA_903632075.3. Lineage (NCBI taxonomy): Eukaryota > Metazoa > Mollusca > Cephalopoda > Sepiida > Sepiidae > Acanthosepion > Acanthosepion pharaonis. Next base: position 2,434,976 of record CAHIKZ030002578.1, read on the forward strand.
TTTGCTAAATTGATTATATCATTACAAATATACATTTTGTTCCTTCTCGTTTAGCAGATCTTGGAGTTTCATGCACATGGCAATTGTCAGCTATATATATATATATAGCTGACAATTACCATGTGCCTGAAACTCCAATATATATGACCCGTATATATAAATAGCACTCTATATCTTATATTGAGCACTTTATCCCATAAATATATCACACGTTAAGACTATATTTCTTCATATATATATATATATATATATATATATATATATATATATATATATATGACGTCACACATTATGAAATGGAGAAAGTCCGAGAATTATTTTAAGACTTTTTATGTTTATACGTTCTTTTTATGGATACAAATATTTAAGTAAATGCTCTGTTTATAATAAACAGTATTAAACAACATTTACCGGCCTGAATGTCCGAGAAATTTTCATAGAAAATATTCGTCCTCCGACAGGATTCGAACCTGCATCCTATACGGAACCGTCATTTAACTTGACGTGCCTTTACTGATTTGGCCACAGAGGCGCGTTCGGTTAGCAAAGTCGAATTTATTGTATTTAAACTTCAATCTTCCATGAATCTCTCACGTACATTCATATCTGCTCAAAGCGAATCCAAATTTAAACAAATGACGTCACACATTATGAAATGGACAGTCTGACAATTATTTAAAGACATATTTATGTTTATACATTCTTTTTAGAGATACAAATATTTAAGTAAATGCTCTGGTTATAATAAACAGTATTAAACAACATTTACCGGCCTGAAATTTTCACATAAGAATTTCGTCCTCTGTGGACAAATCGGTAAAGACACGTCAAGTTAAATGACGGTTCCGTATAGGATACAGGTTCGAATCCTATCGGAGGGCGAATATTTTCTGTGAAAATTTCTCGGACATTCAATTTTTGTGAAATTTGGACCAGTTCGGGGAACGGTTGTATAAAATAATGGTCAATACACAATGCAAAAAAGAATAAAAAAAGAATGTAGAAAGCTATTAATTAATATTCCCCCCCACTCTTTACCATTCCCTCTTTTCTGAGTTTTAAAAAAATATTATTTATTATCAATATTAATTTTCCATCCTTCTAATATTTTTTAATATATTTTTAAAATATATTTTCATTAATATAAATTTCATGATTTATTAAATTTCCCCTCCTCCTCCTTTACATTCCAACTACTCTTGCTTTGCTCTTCACGCCAACCGTAATTACCGTTGGGAAAATAAACAAAGCGAATCACTTATTAACCTATGTTGGCTGATGATGACTTACCGGTGGAAGCCATGGTAGCATGAGTAGTTAGTATTCCTTGACTATGAACTACATCTCTCTCTCTCTCTCTCTCTCTCTATATATATATATATATATATATATATATATGTATATATGGTGGTTGTCGACTCAGAAAGCGAGTATGACTCTCACTGATATGTCCACCAGCCCTTCACAAAAAAATCCCCACAACAATGCATTCATCGGTTATGCGAACGAGAGTCGATCATAAAAGGAGCCATCGATCTACAATACAACATGACAAAGACGATGTCGGTTTGTCATGTTGTATTGATAATGTTATAATTTATGAATATGTCCTGAAGATGGTTTATTAGACCGAAACGTCCGACGTTGACATATTAACATTAAAACAGCATAATTGTATATAAGGATTTTTGTTTGTTTTTTCCGTATATATTTTTCTTCATGCTGTCGGATTTATATCCATATATTTGCTTACATTGTAGATTATATACTATACTCATCATCATCGTTATTATGTTATTGCAGATTATATACTATACTCATCATCATCGTCATAATGTTATTGTAGATTATGTACTATAGTCATCATCATCATCATGTTATTGTAGATTATGTACTATAGTCATCATCATCGTCATCATGTTATTGTAAATTATGTACTATACTCATCATCATCGTCATAATGTTTGACTTTGATCATCATCATTTCCAATGTGTCTTTTTATATGGCTTGTCATGCCCGATCTGTACTTGCGCACCAGAGTGCAGGTCGGGCATTCAAAGCATGCCATTATCGAATCGTCATATACAATAGACTGTTGGTGTTGGTGTGTTTCTGGTGACTGAGCAGACCTGCCTTGAACAGATATATCCGATTGCATTGGGCACATGTCCAGGTTGGCCCCTCATGGTAATTTAGGGATCTCTTTCGAAATCCTCTCTTCAGTTCTGCATATTTTTCTGTGCCTCATGGAAGATCTTGACGCCATCAGCAATAACAGCTCTCCAAGTAACCGGGTCTTTAGCTAGAGTCTCCCTGTTATCCAGACCAATATTGTACTTGTATAGTGACTATTTAAGACAATCTTTGTAACGAAGTTTCGGCTTGTGTGGTAGTCTTTTGTGATTTCCAATTCTTCATACATGAATTGTTTTGTAATTCTGTCATCCGCCATACGAATAACATGTCCTGGTCCTCGCAATCTGCATTTGTGCATAATTGCTTCCACAGAGAGTGAAATGGATCTTTGTTTAACAACAGTATCAGGGGTGTGAGACATCCAGTGGATTTCAAGCCCAGCTCGAAGGCAGCATTGATGAAACCTTTCCACTATCTTCAGATGTCTGCGATAGACTACCCATGTTTCCTATGCATCAAAAGCCTTCTTAATCCATAATGCTACCTCATCGTCAAGAGAGCAGTAGATGACTTCGGAATCTCCTGCAAATCTTCTGGACGGTATACTTTTTTAATTTGTTGAATGCTGCCATAATCCTTGCCTTCAGTTTACCTTTGGTGTTACACGGAGTTTTGTTAGACTCTCGCTCAAATGCGCCCTACACATAATAATCGTGTTGCTGTCTGGGGAGTTAGGTGGCCTGATGTTAGGGGTGCCCGGCTTGCAAAAATTGTTTGACAGCCATGGCTGGCTTCTCCTACTTCTGTGACATGGTGCAGAGTCCTGTTGCTAGACTTAAGGTCTTCCCGAAGCCACCCTCTTGACCCAGGGCAGTACTGCCTCCTCAAGGCACTTGATGTATGCCTCCATGAATGGAAGCATAACGTTGTCATTAGTAGTGATCACTCCAAACACTATGATGTTGACTGGATATACCATCCAACTCTTTCCGAACATTCTGCACTGTCCTTAGATTGACACCCAAATACTTTGAAATGTTCGTGTTGGAGACTCCGACATCAATGCCAAGCAGTACAGCATGCCGTTTCCAAATTTCTGGCGGAGTGAATTGCGTCATGGTTCCCAACTGACACTATTATAGTGTGCTGTCGACAAAATCAAAAACAAACAACGCGCATGCGCGAAATAAAAATATAAATTGGAGATAGTTTACCTATTGCACCTTCTATCTATCTATCTATCTATCTATCTATCTATAAACTTGAAATACATATTCAAATCATAAAGACCTTATTATTTTGTTTTCATAAGGACCTTAATATTTTGTTGTTGTAATCGAATTGTTCTAAATAATGCGAAAAATGCAACTACTGTGTTTGTTGTGTTTCCACCGCTCAAAATGTTTCTTTCTTTTTTTCCCACTCATTTGCTCATTACATCTGCTGGCCGATTTCAACTTATCTTCCACTCGACTGCGCACCCAACTGTCACACTAACAACGTTTCTTTCTGGTTTTCCAAATAATTGAACCAGGGCAGTAAACGGCTTCAGTAAAAGTCTTTGAACGAGGAAGCAAAAGAGTTTAGAGTATAGGAAAGTGGGGAGTGATGGCGTTAAAGAAAAAGGTACAAGTCAGAAAAGCAAAGATGAGATCGAAAAATGGCATTAAGTAGGGGTGTGGAATAGTGTGGCGTTAGGGTTAAAGGATTGAATCTCCCGACGAAATAGGTAGAGTCACGATTCCGGAAAACGGCCGATATCAGCAACAATAAGACTTAAAACCATTGCGAGTAAATTGAAATACTTATTGCTGTTCAGTGGGCCGATGCTACACGTGATTTAGCACGTTCGCAGAAGGAGTTTGTGTATAGGAACAGAAGGGAACACAGGATGTATGAAATTTGAAGATGAAGTTTTTCATTATTTCATCAATCAAGAGACTGATATCTAAATTTTGTTGGGTTTTATATTTCAGAATTCCATTTGTTATATTCTTTGGTGTCTACGGTAACCCACAATCGCCACCCTGAGTAATGTCAAGCACAAGATATTATCTCCGAATCCCATGAAGATACTTCCCTGATCACAATCTTAACCTGTTCAAGTCTAGCATTAACCGCTATCTTCCTCACATATCATAAATTGTGCCTCTTACACCGTAAGACTCTATCTCAAGTGGCTCTAAGGCATTATACAAGGGAGGAGATTAATGTAAAGAAAAAAACAACAAAACAAAAAAAAAACACACATTAGTACCTACACACATTCCTAGGCGATATGTCAGATAATAATCATTTTATATTAACGAAACGTAGCCCACCAAGGGCAATGGCACCTTAGTCCCATTCAGAATACACTTGCTTAGGATTCAAGCGTCTGTTCTGTTTTTTTTTTTCAAAACTGTCTGCAAAGTTTTATTTTGGGATCGGAATCGTTGAATCGGAAGCGCATTGGAATAGTGAAAGATGCCTTTCAAAAGCTAAGCAAAATAATAAGAAACAGGAACATTTCGTTTGAAGAGAATAAACATTACTGAAGTGTTATCTATTATCAGTCCTTCTACAGGACAGTGAATTCTAGACAATTTCCTCAAAACTAAAGAAGAGACTTGAGTCAACAGAAATATGCTTCTACAAAAGGATACTGAAAATGCCATGGACTAAACACATGAATAACAAAGAAGTTTAAGGAAAAGGCACACCAAAAGGAGGCTTTTACCTAGAATAAGAACGAGGCATTTGAATTTTCTAGAACACACAATGAGAAAGGAGGGCTTAACTTTACATTGACAGGACACACTGCGTAAATTAGACGACAATTTATTAATCCCACCCTCCATGTGTATATAGTGATTGTCCAAGCGCAGCCTAGATGTGGCACAAGGCCGAAAGTAGGGGGCACCCAGTAAGGATCGAACTCACTACTCAGTCGTTATTGTTCTAGCGAGACAACCTTGCTAACCATTAAACCACCTCGAGGTTCCCAGGAATGCGGTAAGTTGCCTAACGAGCTTGTGTAAATGCATGGCATAACAAGGACTTAGAAGGATAGCGAAAAGACAAACCTTACTAAGTGCTACAAAGGATAGGAAATTGTGGAGAGCCATGATCGCATAGAAGATTAATCTAGTTTACGTTATGAAATATACTCGCTTTCAGCTGCTATTTTAGCTTAGAGAAAAGCCATAAGTTGCAGCTAGCCCAATGATGATTGTATGCAACGAATATTCTGGATGTAAAATTGAAAGAAATGCAACATGAGACATCATTGTAAATGTTAGATTGACAGAGTCCAAAGCTCGCTGATTGTTGACTGCGTAACCCTAAGAGAGAATTTCGGTTCATGCACTAATATTAATGCCGCTTCTGACTGATTGCCACATTACATCAAGCCTATCTATTGATTCTCGAGATATTGAAAATTCTTGTGTCTTCATCGTCGTATAGACATCATGTCAGTTTGTCTGTCTTCAAACCAGCTTGCTAACTCACAATGATTATGGCAATGTTAGCCGTTACCGTAAAAGCAAACATTTGGCAGTCATTGGCTAAGCAGATAGTACTACTGCCGGTTAAAATTCATGAAATCTTTCTCTAAATACTATTTGTTAGGAAAATAGATTTCTCAAGCCCAGTAGCTGTTATCGCTCTTTCCAGTATTGATAGGGACTTCCTACTTAACCCTTTCTTTGAAGTAGTGGGGAACGTAAAGATCTTGATTATGTCATTACTTTCGCTTTAAGTGACATGCAGCATCCATTTTAATTGTTTCCGCTGTAGAAAATCTTCAATTGATGTGTTTTCTGTTATTTTGTACCGATTTTTTCTTTGTGATTTGTTGCGTCATTCCACAGGCCTTACTCGCTCAAAGCCATTTTTAAACATTGATCTTAGAGAGCAGTTGCATACAGCTGACACATGAGATATTTCTGAACTAGTTTGTCTCCATTCATGAAATCCACATGAAAATTTCGATCTGATGAGGCTATTTAAAAAACAGGAGTTGAATTTTCAAGTAAATGTTTTACTTTTGTAGCTATTTGCGGTGAAAATTGGTAACATTAGAAGATCTAATATTCCCGGATGTCAACGTTAATTCTAGCGTTCATTTTCACTTTTACCTCAAATATGAGATTATTCGTTTCTCATTTGTTACCTAAACAGTTACTGTAAATGTACCGCTTTCACTTAATAAATGATGATGATGATGATTATAATATATAATCTACAATAATATGATGACAATGATGATGACTATAGTACATAATCTACAATAACATCATGATGATGATGACTATAGTACATAATCTACAATAACATCATGATGATGATAACTATAGTACATAATCTACAATAACATTATGACGATGATGATGAGTATAGTATATCATCTGCAATAACATAATCACGATGATGATGACTATAGTATATATTCTACAATAACATGATGACGATGATGGTGTCTATAGTACATAATCTACAATAACATGTTGACGATGATGATGACTATAGTACATAATTTACAATAACATGATGATGATGATGACTATAGTATATAATCTACAATAACATCATGACGATGATGATGAGTATAGTATATAATTTACAATAACATGATGACGATGATGACTATATTATATAATCTACAATAACATGACGATGATTATGGATATAGTACATACTCTACAATAACATGATGATGATGATGATAATGATGATGATGACTGTAGTATTTTAATCTAAAATAACATTATAATGGTAATGATGCCAACAGTATATAATCTGTAATATCACCCGTGTAAACCGGGACATTACTGTATTCATTTTACTTTTGATGGGTACGTACACAATCAGTTTCGTTTTGATTATTTTCAGAAGTCTATTTCAAATGACAGAAGAATATTTATCAGATTGTAAGGACACGACATCTGTGCGTTGCAATACATTATATTTTTAGTAGTGATGGTAATTGAATATGTAGGTGAATTTACCGGAAAAAAATTTTGTAATGAGATCTCCCCTTGCATCTGACATTACATAAGTTGTTACATGATAGATTGAACATAGGAACAACGATGGCGTTGTAGGGAAAATGGGGGCAAAAATAAGACATAGAATGAGAAAGAGACATAAAATTTCTAGAGCACATAATGAGGAAAGAAGGCTAAGAGAATTTCACACTCACAGGACTATCGACAAAGGAAAGCAGTGAATAACCTACCTAAAGTTCTTGTGCAAATGGTTTGTATAACAGGGGTTAAGAGAGATAGCAGACAAACGTTACTAAAATCTATAAGAGACAGGAAATTGTGGAGAGACATAATTTCCCACGTCGTTAAGGGATTCTACACGCCGATGAAGAAGCATGACAACTCAGAATGCATGCCAAGTTAGAGTGCAGTATATTTACTTCTTACAAGGACACCTCGGCATGCAACTTACGTTACATGACGTCATCTTTGTGGGTTGTTCAACTGATGTTACATAATATTTATTGGGTGTAATGACACTTCTCTATGCAACTCTAATTACATGACATTATATCTATGACTAGCAGTAGAGACCGGCGTTGCCCGGGGATGTAACAGTAAGAGATAGATCAAGTATCGACCATCATAAAGACTGAAAATAAAATTGGCAAAGATTATTGTTTAAGGTTGATGGATACGCACGTAGTTTAATTATTTTTTTACAAATTGGTCAAACCCAAACTCAAACAAAACATTGTTTTCAATCGTTATGAGTCTACCGATTAAATAGAATTTTATTATAAACAATTGTCTTGTAAATGGAATTTTAAAGCATTCTGAATGTAAAAATAAAAAGAAAAAAATGTGCAAGACAATAAAAACACTACCTGCCAAAAAAAAAGTGAAGTTTTGTTGAAATCGGTTGAAAAATGTAGGAAATCCGATCCCATATATAAACGAACACACACACACACACACAACACAACCAACCTGGATTTTAGAACAAGTATAACTCAATATGAGTTGTCCCCCTTTCATTAATGCCTCTTAATCTGTTTTTAAATTGATTTCGTGCAAAAAACAATTCTGTTTTTCAATTTTTGCCGCTGTCAGAACCACCGCAAGGTAATTTTACCTAGTCCTGTGAAGTTTTGTTGAAATCGGTTGAAAATACAAAACACACACACACACACACACACACACACACACACACACACACACACACACACACACACAAAATCTGCATATTATAATAAGTAAGATTATAATGATTCCTCAGCACGCAACACAAATTAATGTCTCCGGGGCTTTCTTCTACTCATCATTGTTAAAAATGTCAAATGGATTTCTTTTTAAAAATAGAGCATATCATGACATGATTTCTGGAAGTCTATTCTGGGTTTATTGTAAAATTACAATGATACTTTCGCCAAGAACAATGTAAATAATATAAGTAATTACAATATCTTGTCTCAGAAATATAGACAGATACCAGAAAAGAAAATTGAACAAAGAATATGCTGCGCCAGAGGTAGTTTAGTTTATTCCATAAATTACTATAAAAACGAAGCATCAAGAGTCATGTTCTTAAATAGCCTCGACAAATGAAGAATTTCATCCGGATGTCGTGAGGTGAGCACTTGATTTGAGAAATCTGTTTTTCTGTGATTTTTTTAAGAGAGAGATTTTAAAGCAGTATTGGGTGTAAGGTCAATGAATGCCAAATGTTTTCTTGTATAGAAACGGCTAATATTACCATTACCATTACAATGTTCTTATTTCGCAAAGTAATTGCCTATGTATGTAAATAAGGAAGTAATTGCTGGCGAGCTAATCTCTGTATCAGATGCCTTCACAACACGCATTTGTGTTCAGGAAACACATAGCCCACTTTGGTTTCTGGTTTACGCTGCAGTCAAACTGAGCAGACCTTAGTAAACAGTTTGTGGAATAGAGCAAATAATTGGGCGAACGGTTGAACATGGCCATTATGCTCTGACCGTCAACGACGATGAAGTGTGACTTACTGCTAGAACCACAAGACATCTTTCCAACGGTTTCTTCTACCTAATTTAATTCACACAACTTAGGTCAACCGGTGTTTTAGTTTACCTTCCAAACATTGCCACACATTCGAAGCATAACCTTCTTGATCAGAATTGTACTCAAGTCTAAAGGTCTAAATACACCACGACGGGCACATATACATTTATTATTAGTTTTAGAATTAATATGTTTTTTTTTCTACTATAATTACATTCGGAGAATTTCTTTTTTTTTCTCAGATAACAACACGACGTTATACTGATAAAAGTGCAAGAGTACGATCCCAGAAGTTAGAAAAAAGAAAACAGTCAAAGTCCTCTGCCTACAGATCGGACATTCCAAATGCCAATTGTCTAGTAGACTACGTTAAGCAATAATACTGAAGAAAATATAGATTACATAAAATAGGGATATTTTTTATGTTGAAAGTATCTTACAGTGTTATCACTATCAATTTCAATATAAGTTTGTATACAGAAAATACATTACCCCAGAAAGATTAGACAAAATGACCGATGGAAGATTTTACCAGCTTTATATTCAAAACAGAACAAAGGACACAAAAGATTGCATAAAAACGGCAGGAAGAAATTCATAGCGTAATAAAAAACTTAATTGATTTTCTAAATAACAATAGATGAGTTAATGGGACCTGATTGCGAAGATAACATTAGTTCTATGCAAACTAAAATCTCCTTCTATTTAATAAAGCTAATTATCATAATTTTTGAAATAGAAGCCGTAAACAACGCTTATGTAGTCGACGTGGCATTATTGAAACGTTACAAAACCTATTTAGACGGGGCAATCATCTCGATCTTGAGTAAAAATAGACTTAATTCTTTTGCTTCTGGCAAAGCTGGATTCAACACACCAAGTGCTACGTTTACAGACTCTGATAGTTCAAAGTTAGAAACAAATGACTAGTGAACATCGTCTTTCATAGTTGAAAGCGTTCTAATGACTAATCTGAACATTTTCTTTTCCAATCAATTCTCGTCTGTACCAATACCGCCATTTTGAAAGACAGTTGTATCTAGAAACGAAGAGGTTGTGAACATGCTTCATTAAAGTCTCTGAATCCTTAAATATGAATTTGTCTGACAACTTCACCGGTTAGTAAATCATAAAAGAAGAAAATGTTAGAGCAACAGAGGAACAAGTAGAATTCTGATATCGAGGCATTTTAGGGGTGCAGGGGTTTACGTAAGGTTGCAAGTCATAAAAAATAATTGTAAATTGGAAGGTTTTTATTCTAAATTCATAGATTTGTTATCTTTGTCCTACCCGCAAAACGGAGTTGGACGCCACTGCTGCTCTCGTCTGTCCTGCCTGACTAAAAAGTGCTGTCGCTTGGATTACTTGTATAAATGAGATACATCTTTATACAAATATTATAAATTTCCAACGCGTATTTGTTTGGCTCATCCATTTTGCGTCGGCGTTTTCACCCATATGAGCCGAGCAAGTCATTCCAACACATATACATCTGCTACATTCAGTCCGTTATGTGCCATACGCGATACACGCTTAGGCGATCGTGGGTCTTTCTATACATGATTGACGAGGCAGATTTTTTTCCCTCAGTAGGTTGCCATTTCTGTCTGCGGTAGACCAGTTGCCATCCAAGGCTATAAAACTGCGTCTGTCCTGCTATTTAACCATAGATGGAGGGAGAAGACGATGATTCCTACCTCTCCCAAGGATATTAGCACGTAATAGATTCCACTGAAATTCGAACTCGGCTCTCCGACAGATCCTTTATCACATCGCCGAATTGCGACTGAACAATCTCTATGCATGTAATTATGACAACAGAGTAAAAACAGTATTCAAAGGCATGAAACTACAAAGAACTTCATTCCGACTATACTAAGATCAGATAAGACCAAAAAAAAAAAAAAAAAAAAAAATGATGTACTGTGTTGCTATGTCTGGATTGATGACGTCACGGTCTAGCATTGATAGAGATCACAAGCGATTACGCGACCTTGTGGCTTATGAATTATTTTCCACACTGTAACCTGTTTCTCACAAATATTTCTGAATTCCTAACGTCTCATTATTCTATCGCTATTTCCGAAATATATTCCTTGGCTCCACCGGTTTAGACTTTTTACAGTTAGCCTCCTCCCCACCCAATCATTCCATTTATACTGCGATAAATCATTATCACTCATTTCGTATTCCTTTAGTGCACCAAATTCACGAGAGTATGCTTCCCTGATCATTAAAATCTTAACCTCTTCACGTCTCAGCTTATCTTTTATCCTTGCTGAATATTCTAAAAAAAATGTTTTCATACCTCTTCCCATTACGCTCTTACAGTCACCGCATTCATTAACCATCTACCTTGAGTGATTCTTGGGTCCTGTATTGTGGGAACAGTGACGTAAACACTAGTATTGTTAGATTAAGTCAATTTAAGTGATTGGACCAAATTCTAATGTGTAAGAGAAATGAAGTCTTATATTCACTGATACAATTCATCGGTTAAGATGATTTGGTGAGAACGACCTAAATGATTCGGGGCTATTCGATCTTTTTCACTCTGTCTGGTGTTAGAGATACTTATAACAGACCAAAATGGGATTTTGTTGTTAGAATAATGTTAGCAACAAATAAAATATGATATTTAATTTAGCTAACAGTATTTATTAAATTTAGTACAGGATCGTAATATGAAACATTTCTCGCTATCGCAATTCATCTTCGGATTTGATCTTCAAGTCACTTCTTCAACTGTGGGCAAATTGTCCAGTATCCATTGCCATATAAAATGATTGATATTACATAAAAGTTTAATAATTTTTCTTTCTTTGGAATGAAATATCTCTAAATGTTTTGCTTAGTTTTTAGAAGGCATCTTTCGCTATGCCAATGCGTCTTCCGATTTCAGTGTCCTCTGTTAACCCTAGAACACTAACCATGGGTATATAGTACCCAGCACATATTTTCCTATTTTTAATTACAATTTTCAGTACGTGATTTTCTTACCTAAATAATAGTTTCTCAGTTCCTATTAATGTTAACTCAAAGTACAAAGTTTGAAGTGCCTGCATGTAAAATATTTCAAATAAAGATTTATATTTAATATTTTTTTTTGATATTTTCAAAATCAGGTATGATATACCCATGGTTAGTAGTGGTGTAACCCATGGTTAGTAGTAGTGTAACTTTAATTGATGGTTAGTGTTCTAGGGTTAAATTCACAAAGTTTTTGTGTTACTTTAAACTCAATATAAATTAAAAACTTTTAAAATCACTAAATTTTGGTTGCTGTGTTGGAGTTTATTAGCACCGAATTGGTCAACTCATAGAACGCGGAGTTATTGAAAACATAGTTTGCTCAGAATGGGACACGCTAGCGGTTTATACTAAAAAAGAAAAATAATAACATTTGGTTACGTGTAGATTTTTCAACTGCATTCAATAACTGCCTAATACTACATACATATCCCCTACCAACTCCAGCAGATATATTTGCCAAATTAAATGATCGTATTTAAAAAAATAAAAATAAAATCTCTAAGGCATATCTTAAAATCGAGTTAGATGTGAAAAGCCAAAATCTTTTGATTATTAATATTCATAAAGGACTCTACAAGTTTACCCTTCCATGTAAAAGTAGCCCAACATATTTTCCAGTGAATAATGGATATGATGTTGGCGGGACTAGACGGTGTTGTCAATTACATAAATGATATCCTTATCAACCCTAGAACGCTAACCATGGGTATATAGTACCCAGCGCAAATTTTCCTATTTTTAATTACTATTTTCAGTACCTAATTTTCTTACCTAAATAATAGTTTTTCAGTTCCTATTAATGTTAACTCAAAGTACAAAGTTTGAAGTGCCTGCATGTAAAATATTTCAAATAAAGATTTATATTTAATATGTTTTTTGATATTTTCAAAATCGGGTATGATATACCCATGGTTAGTAATGGTGTAACCCATGGTTAGTAGTGGTGTAACTTTAATTGATGGTTAGTGTTCTAGGGTTAAAACATTTCTTCGGTATTTATTTTTTTTTACTTGCTTGATTTTGGTATCTCCAATTTTTAATTTGCATATTGGGCTGTTCCCTTTGCTGACAACCATACATTCTGTCTTATTACAGTTGATAGTTAGTCCTTTCTTCTCGCTTTCCTTTACTTGGCACTTTCCTCTTGCTGACAACCATACATTCTGTCTTCTTACAATTGATGGTTAGTCCTTTCATCTCGCTTTTCTTTACTTGGTCTCTTCGTCTTGCTGACAACCATACATTCTGGCTTATTACAATTGATGTTAAGTCCTTTCTTTTCCCTTTCTTTACTTGATCTCTTCGTCTTGCTGACAACCATACATTCTGTTTTATTACAATTGATGTTTAGTCCTTTCAACTTCTTTTACTTTCTTCCTCTTGCTGACAAACATACATTCTGGTTTCTTACAATTGATGGTTAGTCCTTTCATCTCGCTTTTCTTCACTATCTTCTGTAGCAGTTCTTGTAGTTTCCTTTCTTTGCTATCAACGCTGATGTCTGCATATATTACTTTGTTAAGATGGTTGCCACCAATATTGAATCCAGGTTGGACATTTAATTAACACAAAATCCCCTCACGTACACGTTGAATAAGTTCAGTGTCTGTATATTCTTACTAAGCTACGATTAGTCCAATATCGGTAAAGTATAGTGGAATCTCCAATTTGGATCGATAATTATTGCATTAATAATAATCTGACAAAAATATTGTTCTACAGCAGGCCCCTCGCACATAACATAACTGTGTCCTGCTGTTTTACTGTTGAAGACATTAGAGGATATTTTGATATTTCATTTTTTCTAATCTTTTCTTATACAAAGAAATATGAATGACCATGTCTTGACACTTCTAAGATCAGTTAAGATTTAGATTCTTGTAATTGCAATATATGATTTAATTAATATCTGTAGGTCAAGTAAGGGTTATTTTAATTTATTTTTTAGATCTATAATTTGATATCCCTGTATGACGAGTTGAATTTTTCATTTCGAGAAAAAAAGATTAATTAAGTTGTTTAAATTACGGCATTTCCCTTCCTTTTACTTTTTTGATGACTAATTATCTTGAGAGTTGAATGTTTTGTTGCTCAACATGTTTGAATATTATGAATCATTGACAATTAATCAAAGAATTATTTGGGTATCAAAAGTATATAGCTTTCTAAAAATCTTCACTATAAAACTTATATCATATACACATTTAAAACCATGAAGCGAAGATATTATTATTTCTTTTGATTTCTGTTGTAAAAATTATTATTATTATTATTATTATTATTATTTCCTTTGATATCTGTTGTAAAAATGATTATTATTATTGTTATTTCCTTTGATTTCTGTTGCAAAATAATAATTATAATAATAATAATTATAATGATAATTATCATTATAATTTTCCTTGATTTCTGTTGTGAAAACTATTATTATTATTATTATTATTATTTTCTTTGATTTCTGCTGTAAAATTATTATTATTATTATGATTATGATTTCCTTTGATTTTTTGCTGTAAAAATTATTATTATTTCCTCTGATTTCTGTTGTAATAATAATAATAATAATAATAATTATTATTATTATTATCATCATTATTATTTCCCTTGATTTCCGTTGTAAAAACAATAGTAATAATAATAATAATTATTATTATTACCATTATTATTTCCCTTGATTTCTGTTGTAAAAATTATTATTATTATTATTTCTTTTGATTTTTTGTCGTATATTCATTTCCTTTCTGTTCCCGACCAGAGACCTAAGTTCAGAAATCGCATTATGTCATTTTCAACAGAAGATTTTTAAAAAATAAAAAAAAATAAACAGCCTAATACGACACATATTTTACATAGATAAAGCCCTTCCTAAGATATGAACTTTACTTGTGAGAACATTTTTTTTACTTCTTTAAGATATGGGCTACCAAGAATCAATTCAGTGAGTCTATAGGAACCTTTTCCAATCAATTCGAAGACTCCAACTATAACTGGAATTATTGATGTCCTCATATGCCACATTTAGAGATTTCCACTTCAAAATCCTTGTATTTCGATACTTTTTTTGAAGATCTTTAAAGATACATTACAGTCTGCAGGAAGAGCCATTCAATAAGAAAGCAACTTCTGTTTTTGTGGTTTTTGAACACGATGTATGGGTGATTAGCTTTCATTGTCCTGTCTGGAAAATCCCATAAAACTGATACATTTCTTTATGTCTCTAACTCGATTTAGGTGTCGTTTATTGTTATTAGAGAAGGCAAACTCTGATTTTAAACCTCCGCTGTTTTGCCCAATAACCAATTTCGGGAAAGGATTCAGGAGTAAACTCTAAGGACAAATCCGGAGATGGAGTCTCTAAGGCAATCCGTGGAAATTCCCATTCCAAGTTGGTGTCTGGCGCGGGATTTCACTTCATGGTTTGAAAGAACTCCTTAGCTTTGGATGGCAGTCTTTATGGAGATGGTGTCTCGACATAAAACACACGTATGTAGGGTTGGCGTTCCATAGTTTGTATCATCTACCGAAAGAACTGTTCCGACCAACCAGAGGAAGGTCGAAAGATTATTATTATTATTATTATTATTGTTTTTATTTACACATTTCTTTCCCACCCAGGGATCTAAGGTTAGAAATGGCATCATGACACTTTCCACTGACATTAAAAAAAAAAAAATATTACATAGATAAAGCCCTTCGTAAGGTGTGGGCTGTACTTGTCAGAACAATTTTTTGTATCTCTTTGATGCATGGACTTCCAGGAATCCCTTCAATTAGTCTACTGCAATCTTTTCCAACCAGTCCTAGGGCTCCAACTACAACAGGGATTGATGATGTTCCCATATGCCACATTTTTGAGATTTCTATTTCAAGTTCCTTGTAATATTATTATTATTATTATTATTATTATTATTATTATTATTTACCATTAACCTAATTCGCTGTTTGATGCATTCATTTATCGTGTCCTTTACGTGAGAGCTGACGTAAAGAAAGTCTTTTTTAATAAAGTTTTTAGGAATATAACATAGAGAGATGCTTTTTCAGTATGTGAGGGGTGCTTCTGAACATAATCTTTTGAATTACAAACATTGATGTGTATCCTGGTATTTTCTGTAAGTGCATCTGTGTACTTTTTAAACATTCATAGTACTCCTATTATTACTGGATTGGTGGTTACATTTCAATGAAACATTCTTAAAATTTCTATGTCCAAGTCATTAACTTTTGAAAGTTTCTTTTTATACTTATGTTGGTTCTTTTACTCAAACGCGGTTTCCGTAACTATGAGAAAAAATGTATATGTTTAAAGTCTTTTCTCTTTATTATATCTAGTCTATTTATTTTTATAAGTAAGTCGGTATATATGAGGAAGCTCTAGAATACTGTAACATTTTAATTTTTTATTTATTAGTATATCTGTTTTATATAGCACTATTGGGAACTCCATCGGACAATCACCCTAATGGTTCATATAAAAAAAATCTTGTCACCAAAATTTTGATTAATAGTGCGCATAGTAGAATTAGACTGGAATAGGACAAGAACAGTGCAAGTTCGTTTAGGATATTGGAAAAAGAAATGTGATGCTTATGATATTCCGTGCATAAGCATCACATTGCACACAACATAGAAGTGTTAAAACTGTGAGATAAACGTAATATATTTGGGAAGGATGATAGAATAACCCAGAACATTATATTGGCAGCAAACCGCCTACTTAATGAATTCAGTAAATATACAAAAATAGAAAGGGTGTAAGACAAGGATGCGACTTCTCACCAGACTTATTCAACCTGTACAATAAGGCGATTCATTATTGAGAGTCACAGTCTTAACGGCATAAGATATGCTAATGTAAGCGTGTTGATAGCGTACTCAGAAAGGAAACTAACAGGAACCGCTATAGAAGTTAGCGAAAGAAAGCGAGAAGACTGCAAATTGAAGATAACAAAATGAAGCAAGTACAATAATTTAATTATCAAGGAAGAGTTTTAAAAGAGAACAGGAAGTGCAACACTGATATCCCAAGATGCATGGGGATAGAGAATGATACCTTATGAAAGCTAAGGAAAGCATTAAAAACAGAAACATTTCATTAGAAAGAAAGAAAGAAAGAAAGAAAGAAAGAAAGAAAGAAAGAAAGAGTGAATGAATAAAAGAAAAGAGTATTGACCTTTTACGCAATATCAGTCCCCCTGAAAATATTACACTCACAGGACATATCAATGGTAAGAAATACAGTGGGGAAATAGCGAGTAACCTCCTTTTTGTAACTGAACAGAGTGGAAGTGTAGTAGAAAGAGAAACATTGCTAAGATATACAAAGGAGAGGACGTTGTGGAGAGCCATAACCATTCACATATTGAAGGAACACAGTACAAAGAAGAAGAATATCGGATGCCAAGTGATGATCGATGTTATTATGGTGGCAAGAATGGCTTTTTAACTCTTTCTGTAAAAAAAGGCATCTTGAAGCTGTATCTTCATGAATTTATCGTGATGTTGATCTGTCTATTGACTTATTTCTGTACGTTTTATTTATGCAGAGTCTGTGAAAAGTGCTGGGAGATGACCTTTCACAATAATGGACACACCCTGTTGCAGTCATCCGGTATCCATGTAATAATGGGGAGTTGCCATAATTTTGTTTAAAACGTCGTTTTTTTTTGTGAGCCGACAAGAAATAAGTTTGTGAGTCAGTCATTGGAAAGGAGCAGACAATGGTCAGTGGTCAACTGCTGGATAATCGGTAATTAGCCGTATCTGCGTAATAAACGACTACAAAATGAAAATCGTCTGAATTGTCTGGAATACCAAGCAGAAGGTGTTACTAAATGTAACAGGTGAAGACGACAGAGACGTTTTACGTTGTTTGAAAGCAGGGGTCATTAACCATGGAAAATAAGAGATTCAATCAAGACTTCTTTTATGTAACAAATGCTTTTTGGAGGTTGATATTTCTCAAGATTACGTTTCGATTTTACACATCCCATTTGTTTGCACGACCAAATCACTTAACCAAACCCTGGTACTACAGAAATCACAAAGAATTTTATGAAATAATAAAAACTATATAATTTGAATACATTCAACAGCAGAAAAAAAACAACAACAAAGAACAAAAGAAAATAAATATTATAATCAATGTGTTAACTTCCACACAAACAAAAACAAAAAGTTTGTAAAGAAACTCCCATCAGTACCATTAAGATCTATAATTGAACTTGAAGTCTAATTTTCCGAAAAAATGTTTTAAGAAAAATATATAAATTTCAACTAACATTAACGGTAACTGATCGGTCAATAAATACTTGATGTTTCCCGAATGGAAACGGTTAATTTTACCGTTAGCATTACCATAGTTCTAATAACGTCTTTATATTATATTTTAATTCCTTAGATTACTATTTTTTATGTGTTTTCTTCCTTCAGATCCAAAGCGACCATGTTTGTACACGACTTCCTATCTTTTGTTAAGTATTTTTTTTTTACTTTGTCTGTGTTCTGCAAATCAACCACTCAAACTCAATAAATAGCTTACTTGCTGTGTCCTTTGCTTGTCGTGCCTTCAATATGTCCTGTGAATGTTAATTTCTTTAGGCTCACTTTCTTTCTGATGTGTTCCGGAAATTTCAGATGAATCTTTTTGATTGTATGTAGCTCACATTTTCCTTAAGAATTCCACGTTGCTCATATGTTTTGTCCATGATATTCTTTGAAGTAAATTGTGTTTTTATCGCCAGAAAAAAACTGAATAACATGACGGCCTGGAGTTCAGCACATGAAATGTCTACGCTTTTTGTTGATATAGTTTAGCCAATTATCAGAAAAGTAAAAAGAAGCGAAGAGATTAGACATATTTACAATATTATCAAAATCTATGACAGTGGAATAAAACGTTCGTGTGACTCATTAAGGACTTCATCGCAATAAGTAATGTTTAAGTTGATGTGATTACACTTGGGTGTGAAGCATATATATATATATATATATATATATATATATATATATATATATATATATATATATGTGTGTGTGTGTCTGTCTGCAAATATGTAGAAAATAGGAAAGAACACGTTAGGTAAATAATCCGGAGTTCTTTAGTATTTTGTTTTTATTTAAAAAAGAAGTAGAGCTTACATTATAATTATTTAAAAAAAAATGATTCCTTCGCTACATAAGAGTTCTCATGTTTCAAAACAAGATCCAAAAACCCCAATATAATTATTAAAATTAAATTGAATTAAAGTATCAAGCCCTGTTTCATCCTCAAGCGAAAATTTAGGAATAACCAATCTTTAAATTTACGCATCTTTATAAGCATATGTATTCGTAAAATTAATTACTATGGAAACGGCTGAAGCGACCATTTTGATAAGGGGCGTAAGAATTAACCATTTGATATGCTATGGTCCAGAATACATATAGACTTTGCAGGACCATTAAACGGTGCATACTATGTAGTGGTAGTCGATAGTTACATTAAATGGCCAGAAATATTAAAATGTAGAAGAGCGACTACCTGGGAAACAATGAATTTCCTACACGAGACTTTTGCAAGATTCGATGTTCCTGATTCTATCGTTTCAGATAACGGGACTCAATTCACTCCTTGTGAATTTAAGTTTTTTTTTTTTTTTTTTGCAAATCATTAGCAATAGAATATATTACAACTCCCCCTTATCACGCAACGTCAAACGGACAAGCAGAACGGTTTATCGATACGTTTAAAAGAGCACTAAAAAATCGGAAGGAGATGAGTCAGGTGAAAAAAATTCTACAACAATTTTTGAGTGTTTACATAGTAACACCATGTCTGGAATGTTGCCTGCAAAGTTGATGTTGGGGAGGAAGATTAAGTGAAAATTTAGCAAATTACTACCAGAACGGAAAACGGGGACATCAAGGAATCAAAATAATATAAATATTTTAAACCTGGTGAAAACGTGTTTTTCAAAATGTACCAACGTGGAAAAGAATTCTGAGAAGATGCTGTTAATAAAAAACGGATTGGAAAAATTACATACATGGTACAGGGAAAAAGGTGGGAACATAAGCGACACCTTAAGCAGTTAAAATGCAGACACCTTAAGCAGTTAAAATGCAGAGGTACCGATGGAAATATTGGATGACATGTTTGAAGTACCCACGCCACCAGAAATTAGTGAACCAACGAGATACAGTAAAAGAAAAAGAACAGCAACGACACATTTGAATATTTAACCGAAGCTGAAGAAATATAGATTCCAGAGGAATTCATCTCAAAAAGGATGGTGTTATATAGGAATAAAGTGTCTCTGGCGACACT
This sequence comes from Acanthosepion pharaonis, assembly GCA_903632075.3. Taxonomy (NCBI): domain Eukaryota; kingdom Metazoa; phylum Mollusca; class Cephalopoda; order Sepiida; family Sepiidae; genus Acanthosepion; species Acanthosepion pharaonis. The sequence goes on from CAHIKZ030002578.1 coordinate 2,455,467, forward strand.
TGAGCTTGAACATAGATCGCCAATGAGGAAACACAAGCGATCCCATTATTAAATTAAGTAGACCACGTGACCACAGAGGAAACGCATATATATATATATATAGGAAGTAGCTGACGACTAATGATCGATATTCCTAGTCTATCCTCTATTACTATTCAGATCACTTTTTTTCTATTACTATAAGGACCGCGATTCCCTTCTTTATTCACTATACTATTCACTATACGGATTATTATTCGAGCGACTATTATTTAGCAAGTACTATTAACGTGAGTGCTATTTGAGGGCGCCTGACACCAGTATATATATATATATATATATATATATATATATATATATATATTATTCATAAAATTAGATAGAAAATATCACGACGATTAAAATTTTAGGTACCTTTCGGCCTACACATGGTGTTTAAATATACCGCTCGCCAATTCAACGTCTAACAAAGAAAATATTATTATTTTTTGTTTCCTCCCCTAGTTTTGGTATATTTTAACACTAGTTGTTGAAAATAATTCAACCACTTCGTTTTATTTGCCGACGATATTTTTTCTGAAGAGGTGTCGCCCGAAAGGTACCTAAAATTTTAATCGTCATTTGTATATTTTTTATGAATAAAATATGATACCCTTTTTAAAGATCTTGTTGCAGTACTAATCTGTTTATATATATAGATTGTAGGAATAGATTTTTCATCCGACATATTTTAACTTACTGCATAAACGTTATTTTTAATGGATACCCATATTTGAGTAGATGTTCTGTTTGTATTTATTCATGAGACAGTATATTTCTTTATTTCCATCTACCGGCAAGAATATTCGAAAATAAATAGACAAAACAAACCAGTGGCCGAATTATTTTTCTAATCCGTTTTTTTGGGGTCAGAGAAATTTTACACAACTTGACCAAGAACTCTGGATGAGTTAAAACAGAGAATTCAAGATGAAATTCACAGTATCCCAGCTGAGATGTTGCAGCAGCCAATGAGGAATCTCAACATGCATTCGTACAGGAGTATACAATCTAGAGGACGTAATTTTAAAAAAATGAAAATTCCATCATTGTTTCTTAAATGGCATTTTTTAAGGTTTAAGGTAAAATATTTTTCTTCCACCACTCTTGGTTTTATTGGATTGTTAAATGGTTCCTGTTTTTTGGTCACCCTATATATATATATATATATATATATATATATATATATATATATATATATATATATATATATATGTATAGATAGATATTAAGAAAAATAATTAAATTTTCATTTACAAGGTAACTGAAAATTTAATTATTTTATTATTTAATTTTTATATATATATATATATATATATATATATATATATATATATATATATATATATATATATAATTCAGTATATCAGTAAACTAAAGCCGAAAATAATAACACGAATATCTTTAAAAATCTAATACTTTTTCAATATATGCTTTAATATATGCCTGAAAATTAAACCCGTATATAAAATATTAAACAATAAGAACCTAAAACGATTCTTAGCTGATACATATGTATCAGCCTGTGAATTTATTGATGCACCAACGCGCACACACACATCTATATATATATATATATATATATATATATATATATATATATATATATATATATATATATATATATATATATATATATATATATATGCATCTATAAATAAGGGTCTATATAAATTATGCAAGTTTGTGTATAACGAAGCATTAAACTGCCTGTGCCCGTATCATAAGTTGTCAGTAACTGGATAAGTGAAACGAACAAACATTCATTTTGGTGTAATTGAAACCATGATTTAATGTTTATTGGACTTCGCTTTTCATTTCACTTCATCGAAGTTGATTGCGAATTCGCCGAGCGAAATGTGGGTTCCATCACCACATATTGACGAAACTCAATGCATTCTATCATGCAGCCATTGTGATGATAAACAATCTTTGATGAACCGAAAATAATGATCGCAACGATAATTATTACGAGTGATGTCCTTTCTTCAAATATTTCTGACTTTTCTTTTTACAGAAGAATTATTCCATCTTTTTTTTTTTTATTCAAAAGAATCTATGCGATAACATTAGATTTTTGCATGTAAAGAAGTTGCGTTTACGCTCTCTGATTAGAGTGTATTATCTGCTCGGGCGTTCTGCATAATTACACGGTGTGACCGAAAAAACTAAATAATAATACTTAAATACTTACCTAGGACGAATTAGTAAAAACCGGAAGTAAAAAACGAAGGACAGTAAGAATGTTAAGTGAAAATCAGGAAAGTCAATCGAAATTAATATATATATATATATATATATATATATATATATATATATATATATATATATATATATATATATATATCAAGAAACAGACAAAAATTAATTTTATTATTACCACTCATGATGATAATAAAAAGTAAAATGAAAAACTTATTTATTATCGTCATGAGTGGTAATAATAAAATTACTTTTTGTCTGTTTATGGAAATGATATAGTTTTGTACTACTAAACATATCTTTAAAATATATATATATATATATATATATATATATATATATATATATTTGTAGTACAAGATTGACAAGAGGAAAAACATAATAGTTTTTGCCGACACGTTTCGCCTTCCGACTTTATCAAGGCAAAATTGAAGCGAAATGTTTTTGCTTCCATAGTTACATTAAATGCAAAATCTAAAAAGAGATACGCTTTTGCATGATCCTCTTTCTGGCTAATGTTACTTCTTTTATACTAAGAGTTTTTTTTTTCCATGTCGGCAATATGATAAAATTCCCAGAATTTGCAGTTTAAAAAAAAAAAATGTTTCAATTTTGCCTTGATAAATTCGGATTTTTTCCTATTGTTATTTTGATACCAATTTGTCTTACCCACAGAATTGTTCTCGGAATTTTTATTATACATATATATATATATATATATATATATATATATATATATATATATATATATGTATGTGTGTGTGCGTGTGTGTATTTACAAAAATATGACAAACTGGAAAATTTTATTTGTGAATTTATCTAAACTCAACATAAATTTTGTTACAACTACATCTAAAACAATCAAAAACTTAATCAATAAAAAACAAAATAACCAGCTAGAATTCGAAGGAGGGATTTACTCTTTCAAATGCACGAATTACCAGAATAAATACATTGGAGAAACCTCAAGAGGTGTAAACAAAAGGCTATATGAATACAAAAGGGACATTTTGAATAACAACACACAAAACGCATTGGTTGTTCCCCGTAAGGAAACGGACCACAATTTTGACATAGACAATGCTATTTTGATTAAATAGAAAACAGTCCACTGAGACGAAAATTTCTGGAAAGTACCTTGATCATTAGTTCAGACACGATAAATTGGCGTGTAGGCTGTTAAATATATCACCATTCTTGCTAGATTTTATATTGTCACAGTGTGGGATAGTCAGAGACAAAGGTGATGGTGGGAAAAAGAAAAAGGATACAAATGAATTTGACTAGATTGAAAAAGAATTATTTCAAAAATATTCTTTTAAAAATTCTTTAAACTACCTGCGTTTCTCGTTTCGTGCGCATGTGCAGACGTGGCAACCTCATCAAAGCAAAGTTCGATGAAATCCTAACGGATGAAACGCGTCACAAATAAACTTTTCACGTTTCTCATGTTTCTCTAAATACCGTTGATATATAAAATTAGACAAAATTATATATCGCTATATCACACACATGCACACACACACATATATATGTACACACACAGACACACACACATATATATATATGTACACATACATATATATATGTACACATACAAACATATATATATGTACACACACATATATATATGTACACACACACACACACATATATATGTACACACATATATATATGTACACACACACATATATATATATGTACACACACACACATATATATATGTACACACACACATATATATATATGTACACACACATATATATTTATGTACACACACACACACACACACACACACACACACACACACACACACACACATATATATATATATATATATATATATATACGCACAAACACACACGGACACACACACTCACCGGTCACTTTATTAGGTATAATATATAGTACCGATATAGACACCCTTTTGCTTTTCAAACCGCCTAATTTGGGACATGGAATCGGAGGTGTTCTAGAAGTACTTGTTTAAATTTCGCGTTATGGTATTCTTTAATCCTTCTAGATAGATTCGATGCACATCCAGAATTTGAATCAAACGTTCCATCACATTCCAAATCTGCTCAAGTTGAGATCCGATGACTGTAGACTCGCCGTTCTGTGCCTTGTTCCCTGAACAAATCGGCCACTGCTTTTGATTTGTATCCCGAAGCGTTGTCTTGGTAAAAATGGCTTATCAGACAATTGGCACACTGTAAATTCAGGTACGTGTTCAGAAACAATACCGAGGAAGTCTGCGGCATTTAAACGATATTTCATTGGCAGCAATAATCCCAATGTATGCTAAGAAATTATTCAACATACTTCATCGTTATCACCAGTTACATAAACTATTAATAAAAGTCACTATATATCCATACTTTTGTGTTGTTTATGCCAAATTCTGTACCTACCATTCGGATGTCGCAGAAGAAATCGAAATTCATCAAAACTCACAATAATTTTCATTATTCTTTTGTTCATGTTTTCTACTTCTTAGCAAATTGTAGACACTGTTCCTTGTTCTGACCAGGCAGAAGTTACAGTTGGAATGGTCTTCTGCTGCTGTAGCCGATTTGCTTCAAGACTCGGCATGTGCCTTCAGAGATGATTTTCGTTTACTTCCGTTTTAAAAAGTGTTTATTTGTGCTACTGTTACCTTTTTATTAGCTTGAACCAGTCGGGCCATTCTACTCCGACCACTTATATCAACAATGGTTTATGTGCCGACACATAAAATCAATATTTTTTCTTTTTTCTGGAAGTTTTCTTTTCTTTTTCTTACCATTCCTTGTAAACACTAAACATGGCTTTGCATGAAAATTTTAGTAAATGATCACTTTTTTGAAATACTCCGACAAGCCAGTCGAAAACCTACGAATATACTGCGACTATCCTATTGTGTTGTTTGTGTATTGACTACATGGTACCCCTCAATACAAACAGGACATTTTAGATTTAATATATGATGAAAAAAAAAAAAAATCAACTAACATAAAATAACTATATATTTCCCTATATGTACGAACGAAAAACATTAATTAACATATAATTTTTGTAACCATTTGTTGTTCCAGGATACCGCAGTTATCAAATTTTCAACGCGTGGCGATTGTTCACTATAAGAAAGAACATGCAAATTGCGGACTGAAAAAATGCCAAGAAATTTTACCAGAGTTTTTAGTTTGAACATCATATCTAATATTTTTGGTTTTTAGCTACTAAATTTATATCCTTTGTATATCCTTTTTCTTTGAAAAAATCCAATAAACTATACAAAATTTCCTGGTTAATTTTGTGAGGCACCCTGCATTTCAAATGATATTTTGTGTGCATAGTGTCTCTGTTTCCATGCTCCTTGAGATACTCCTATGTATAGTTTTGCTTCGTTATCTGATGATTTTATAATGATTATTATATTGTTTTTCAAGCAATGTCTCGTAACTTTTGTGTACTAATGAATGAAATGAAGTTCAGCAGGTCACTATGGATATGTTTAAATGCAGATCCCAATTAAATTGTTACCATGTCATTAGATAATTAAACATATGCAAAAAAGAGGTTAAGCGACCAGTGATTAGAAATGCAGAGAGCGTATAGCTAGAGACAAACGTTTTTGTAGTGACGGTATAAAGTGAAGAAATTCATACAGTCAACATTACATATATCGGTTTAAGGAATTAAAGCTTTTTATAAGATGGCAACCAATTCGTTCAAAAATATCTGTCGTATCAGCTAATTCCAACCGTTTTGTCAGATCAATCCTCAAAAATGGCTCCGAGCGAATGAATCCTTTTAGTATTGAAGAAGACATTGTTTCGTCATATCTTCTTTCATCAGATAGGTATATCGCAATTTTATCAAATAAAAAAAAAACATATGACTTGTAATGTTCCAACTCATATAATTAGAAGGTAAAATAATTATATAATCAAGATGTTGGCATTCCCACCGCCTTAAAAAGGGCTAGGAAGGTGATGTAATGAATATGCATACACCTGTTTCTCCCTCACAGTAATATGATTGGCTGGTGTCAGCCATAAATACAGACTGGTGTGGAGGTACAGGACAACGACTATTGGCTGCGCCTATAGATTTCACCTATTGTCTACGCCTATTGCCTACCACTAAGACGAGGACCAGTCCATTACGGTTAGCTTCTAGATTGTCCTACTGGGTTACAGTAGTCCAAAATCACTTTGCTACTTCGAACAAATATATCCCTTTTCGGGACATATCAGAAGGAAACTCGCATCAATGCTAGAATGATGGATAAGAGTGAACTTGAGAAGTATCTTATCCTGAAAAAACTGTTTTCAGTCAAAAAATTGAATAACGAACGGAAGAGATCCTGCTAATTTTTATAAAAAACATTTTCTTATTCTGAAGTTACAGTAGCAAAAGTCAAATGTCACTTTTCAGACAACAAATTAAAGAATTTAGTCCATTCTAAACATGTCAGACTTTTTTCTAAATAAAATCTCAATCATATATATATATATATATATATATATATATATATACACAGACAATGAGAGAGAGAGAAAGAGAGACAGAGTGAAAAATAAATTTTGTCCTTGTCTATTCGTATCTCACGATAGGAGTAGATAAGTTGCTTATCGTCCGGTTAACACTCCTTTGAACAAGAGAAAATGTTTGTCTATTGTTTCCTGTTTAGGATTGAGCTTCCGGTTCATTCTAAAGTCTTCTTCATTATCTTTTCACTTGTATCATAGTGCCATTATCACCTTGCTCGGTTTGAATTGATATATTACACTTTCATTCTCTTTCGCTCTCTCTCTCTCTCTCTCTCTCTCTCTCTCTATCTATCTATCTCTCTCTCTCTCTCTCTCTCTCTCTATATATATATATATATATATATATATATATATACGTGTGTGTGTGTGTATAAGAGAGAATAGAAAGATAAATATAGATAGATCACAAAGTAAGACATATTCATAGACGGACATCCTGAGAACTGAAAGAGAAAATACAGATTATATGTAAAGAAAATCCTCAAATCTGGATATTAATAATAATAATAATAATAATAATAATAATGATAATAAATTGCTCTGCCAACTACAGGTGACAACTTACGAAGATCTTTATTTTTGTAAAATATATGGATCCTAGTTTGTTTATTTTTTATTTTTATTTAATTTTCTTTAACAAAAAATATTAATTGAAAATTTCAAGGATACTATTTCTTATCTCAGCTGACCCGGAAGGAAATAAATATACAACAGAAATTAAAGGAAATAATAATAATATTAATAATAATAATAATAATAATAAACGAGAATTGAAACTACGGCTATCCTTGCTCTGATAGTGTCATTGTGTAATTATAAAGAAATGTACTGAGTAATATGTGAGTCAAATTCCTTGACACATCAGCATTTCAGAGCGACAAAAGATTAATTTGTTGTAAGTGCAAATATTCGAAAAAAACCCTCTCTAAACAAAACGTCACAAATGTTCATAGATAACTCTACTGCAGCGCCCTTTTTACTGATAGACAAGGTGACTTTGTGTTTTAAGCACTTAAAATTACTCCCTAGTAAGACTATACCTCAAATAAAAATAATATTAATAATAATCATTATAAAACGATATGAGGAGCGTTGCCAGACGATATAAAGTCTTTTTCGTTCTATCGACAAAATGATATTAACTGGGAAATTGGAAAAGCAATTATAGAAATTAAAAATCTACCATCTATTGAAAAAATGCAAAAATTTTGGGAGAATATTTGCAGCGGCCTAAAGAAATATAACCCCAATGCAGAATGGACCCAACGAGAAGAAGAAAGAATGGTACATAAAACTCTACAAGAATGGAAACAATATAACCAAGAATAATGTTAGGCAAGGTCTGACGGCATCCCCAAAATGAAAATCCCTAGGAAATAACAAGGTAATCATTTTTTAATAATCTATCCTCAATCCATAAAACACTTGCACAAAATTTATCAATGCTAATTAATAACCCCATGGAATTCCAGAATGAATCACTGAAGGTTTTACATATATCCTACCAAAAAACGGGTGAAATACATGATCCGGAGAATTATAGACCAATAACATGTCTGTTCACCACATCTAAATTGATCACGTATGTCTTGGCGAAAGGTATTCTTTTCTCGAAGCAAACAATATTCTTCCCTTCAAACAGAAGGGATTTAGAGAGGTTTACATGGTTGCAGTGATCAATTATTGATAAACAAAATGATCCTGAAAATTTGAAGGGAGAGAGGTAGAAATCTCAACATAGCATGGATAGATTACCGTAAAGCCTCTGCTAGTGTGCCATACATTTATATCCTTAAGGCTTTGGAAATGTACAAAGTCTCCTCGGTGATAGCAAATTTCCTTAAACACAGCATGGGAATGTGGAAAACCACATTATGACTAAATCACACCATAGACCCTACCACTTCCAACGGCTTGAATATCCGACGAGGAATCTTTCAACGAGACTCCCTGTCACCCCTTCTATTTTGTATGTCATCAGTCCCTATTTCGCATGAACTAAACAATAATACCTATGGATACAAAGTAGAAAAGAAAGTATTTAATCACCTGATCTACATGGATGATCTCATTTTTTTTCCTCGGTATTGTAAAATGCTTCAGTGACGACATCACTATGAATTTTGGATTAGATAAATGTGCAAAAGCAACATTCAAGAAAGGGACAATTACAGAAACACGTTCAATAAATCTAGATATTGTCACAAAGATTAGGGATGTGGAACAAGAAAAAACCTATAGAAGGAGATGGAATACAGTATATCCAAATAAAGGAGAAAGTAAAAAAAAAGAATACTACAGACGGGTGAGGCTAAAATTAAAAAAAAAAAACCCAACAAAAACATAATATCAGCCATAAACACTGGTTGTATATGTTTCAAAATCATTAACTGGACCATAGCTGACATTAAGCGAATAGACGCCAAAATGAGAAATTCTCACTTATATTTTTATATATATATATATATATATATATATATATATATATATATATATATGTGTGTGTGTGTGTGTGTGTGTGTGTATAGCATAATGAGAAGCCACGTATACTTTCTCAATATGTATATATATAGAAAAAGTTGCAAATTAAAAAACAATAATGTTTTTATGAAAGTATTTATTTATATTTAATATTTCAGATCGACCTCGATCTTTCTTCAGAAATAACTGTTTTTAGAGGTTTGTTTACAAGTAGCGTCCGTCGCAAGATGCGGACGTCACGTGATATGGAACGCCACTGTGTTCGAATATTTTTAACATAAATCTAACTGTAATAATATTTTAGATGTTGTTTATATATATATATTGTATCCTTAAAAAGGTTACAAACAGACAAATGTGGTAATCGAATAGAAGGAACAGCCACACTGGCGTAGATGGAAGGAAGAGAGGTTTATTGTAAAAGAGAATGCACTACTGAGAGACAGGGAATTGGCTAATACTTACTGAATCCAGTCAGACTGATAGACAGACTGTCAGAAAGTCTCTCGTATGTCCTGTGCACACTATATATACTATTGATATAGTCAGTCCACAATAGGTAATAGGGAGAGTGGGACATTCCATTACAACAAGATACTTTCTATTTGTATAATTAATTTGCGTCTAATTTACTTCTGTATTGATCTCCCGATGGAATTATTAAATTCTTATACGGTTGTTTTGGTATTTAGTATTTTTGACATTTTACATTGATTGGTTGATATTATTAACATCATATATGGATGATATTTATTTAACGGTTGCATATTATTTACCAAATAATTCTATATATTAAATTATTTACTAGTTTCTTAAAGAGGCCTCTTATTTATCAACCAAAAAAATTATATAGGAAATCCACAAAGTTTATAACTTGTTGGGCATTCGGTTAAATTATCTCTCAAGTCCCTACTTTTATTTCTTATGAAAGTTGATTGTCTGGCATGTGTACATTTATTGTAACATGCAATATTCCAAGGTTGATGTTAATCGTCTGTATGCGCCCAGATCCGAGGGAGGCAAAGGATTTTTCAACTAGAACTGTCTTACAATATCACAATAATTGGTCTTCAAAATGACCTGTAAACTACGGAAGACTGGATGATGATGTGTGTTAAAGAACACGAAAGAAATAAGAAAATTTATTCACTAATAAAGGAAGTCAACAAATCCAAAATAGAATTTAAAGTGGGTGAACATGTGAAAGTAAACCATAATTTCCCTATTGCAGCACTATAAAAAGAAAGCGAATGCAATGGACAAAATGCAGAAAGGATGGCCAGATAAGCCGCTTCAGGTAGACCAATCCCTTGCTCATTGATGGTTGCGTAGTACGGGATTAAACGTTGAAGCTGAAAATTTTATTCTTGCTGCACAGGGCCAATACTTGTTATTTATAAATTATCGACAAACATACTGAAAAATTGTTCTGACTCAAAGTACACCTTCTGTGATGAATATCCACAAAGAATTGATCATATCAGATTGCACGGTAGTAACAGCCACAGAATATAAAACACGACATGACAAGTTGGGACAATATATGCATTGGAGAATCTTCAACAATTATGGGAAGTAAATGGCAAGAAATTGGTATAGATAACACCGAGACCCAGATAAAGACATAAGAGCTGGAATAATTTTATAGGATTTTACAATAAAGAGAGACAGAACAATAAAAGCAAATCGGCCAAACATAGTTATCAAAGAGCATAAAAACAGAGTGAGCTTGCTTATTGCTATGGACGTTCATACAGACTCTAATGCATATTTTAAGATCTTCAGAAAAGTATCAAATTAAAAGAATCATGGGGTAGAAATCTAAAAAATATGGCACATGAGGGCATCAATAATTTCAATTGTGGTTTGGACCTGGGTTTGATTGGAAAATGTTCTGATAGCCTCATTGAAGTTGTCCCTAGCAGTCTATGTTTTAAAAATACAAAATCGGTTTTTCACAAGCAGAGCTCACAATCTACGAAATTTTAACCTCTGCAACATGTGTGCTTTTAGGATTGTTTTATTTTTATTCATCTATTTTCTTTTTGCCAAAGTTTGTAGTGGAAAATGCTATAATGCTATTTCCTAATTTAAGTCTCTGGTTGTTATTTTGGAACTGAAAAGAAACGAGAATACAAGAGAAATCAAAAAAGTAATAATAATAATAATAATAATTTTATGGTAATTTAAAATGCACACAGACAGAACAATCGAATCGTGATCAAAGACCACAAGAACAGAATGCGCTTTCTTATCAATATGACAGTTCCTGCAGTTTGCAATGTATATTTGAAGATCTTCAAGAAACTATCAAAATACAATGTTCGTGAAGTGGAAATCTAAAAGATGTGGCACATGAAGACATGAATAATTCTAGTTTTATTTGGAAAAGATTACAATATTCTCATTGAATGGATTCCTGTTTGTCCATAGCTTAAAGAAATACAAGCGGTTGTACTCATAAGTACAGTTTTATCTACGTAAAAATGTGTGATCCTAGGTTTTATTTATTTTTTTTATAAAAAATGATCAGTCGAAAATGTCATGAAGCCATTTCTAACCATATGCATCTGGTTTGAACCCGAAGGAAATGTGTATGCAACAGAAATCCAAGGTTAAAATAATACTAATACTAAAATAATAATAATAATAATAATAATAATAATCTGCAATTTCTCCGGGAAGGAAACTGAAAGAAACTGGTATGAACACAACCCAGACCCGGTTACGGAGATAGGACCTGTTACAATTCTATGGGACTACACAATACACACTGACAGAACAATCAAGGCCAACCGGCCAGATATTGTTATTAAAGACCACAAACAAAAACGGTGCCTCCTTATTGATATGGCAGTCCCTGCTGACTGCAATATATCATTGAAGATATTCAAAAAGCTGTCAAAATACAAGGACCTTGAAATAGAAATCTCAAAAATGTGGCATATGGGAACATCAACAATCCCTGTTGTAGTTGGAGCCCTAGGACTAGAAAAGATTCCACCAGACTAATTGAAGGGATTCCTGGAAGTCCATGCCTCAAGGAGATATAAAAAATTGTTCTGACAAGTACAGCTCACACTTTACGAACGGCTTTATCTATGTAATATTTTTTTGTCAGTGGAAAGTGTTATGATGCCATTTCTAACCTTAGGTCCCTGGGTGGGACCCGGAAAGAAATGTGTAAACGCCAGAAATCAAAGAAAATAATAATAATAATAATAATAATAATAATAATAATAATAATAAGAAACACCCTTAATAGACTTAGATTTTGTCACAAAGATTAGGGAACTGGAGCATAATGAAGCTTATAAGTACCTAGGAATTAGCGAAGGAGATGGCATACAACACCCCCAAATGAAGAAAATAAGAAAAGAGTACTACAGGCGTGTACGTCTGGTACTAAATACTGAGCTAAACTCAAAAAACAGGATATCAGCCATAAACACATTGGCTGTCCCTGTGGTGCCATACAGCTTTAATGTCCTTAACTGGACCATAGCTGAAATTAAGCGAATGGATGCCAAAACGAGAAAGCTTCTCACTTGCTATCGCATGCATCATCCCAAAGCTGATGTTGATCGTCTGTATGTGCCCAGATCCGAAGGAGGCAGAGGATTAGTTCAACTAGAACTGTCCTACAAAACTACAACAATTGGCTTCCAAAGATACTTGGAAACTACAGAAGACTGGATGATGGTATGCGTCAAGGAACATGAAAGTAGTAAGCGTCTTTACTCCGTAATGAAAGAAGTCAACATATTCAAAATGGAGTTTCAAATGGGCGTAGAGATGCAACTACAGCACAATACACCAACTGAAACTGCAAAATACCTAAAAAAGACATCAAAGACAAATGCAACCGACCAGATACAGAAGCGATGGCAAGATAAACCGCTTCATGGCCAATACTCTGCCCGTACCAAACAAGCTGACGTAGACAAAACCCGTACCCATCAGTGGCTACGTAGTGTAGGTTTGAAAGCGGAAACTGAAGGTTTTATCCTTGCTGCGCAGGACCAATGCTTGCTAACTAGGAATTATCAAGCATATATACTAAAATATTGTGTCAGCCCAAAATGCAGATTCTGTGATAAATATCCAGAAACGATTGATCATCTTGTATCAGGTTGCACAGTGTTGGCACCCACTGAATATAAAACCCGACATTACAGAGTGGGCCAATATCTGCACTGGAAAATCTGCAACTTCTACGGGAAGGAAACTGAAAGAAACTGGTATGAACACCACCCAGACCCAGTTACGGAGATAGGACCTGTTACAATTCTATGGGACTACACAATGCACACTGACAGAACAATCAAAGCCAACCGCCCAGATATTGTTATTAAAGACCACAAACAAAAACGGTGCCACCTTATTGATATGGCAGTCCCTGCTGACTGCAATGTATCTTTGAAGATATTCAAAAAGTTGTCAAAATACAAGGACCTTGAAATAGAAATCTAAAAAATGTGGCACATGGGAACATCAACAATCCCTGTTGTAGTTGGAGCGCTATGACTGGTTGGAAAAGATTGCAGTAGACTAATTGAAGGGATTCCTGGAAGTCCATGCCTCAACGAGATACAAAAAATTGTTCTGACAAGTACCGCCCACACCTTACGAATGGCTTTATCTATGTAATTTAATTATTTTTTTTTTGTCAGTGGAAAGTGTCATGAGCGGGACCCGGAAAGAAATGTGTAAACGCCAGAAATCAAAGAAAATAAAAATAATAATAATAATAATAATAATTATTATTATTTTAAGAAAATGTGAAATGTGAGGGGCGATATAGTTTCAGAAGATTTCGAGAATAAGAAATGGAAGATCCTCACACAAACGGTCGAGATTCTTGGGAATGGACTTTGCAAGAGAGAAATGTGTAATTTTTCTGATGAAGAAAGATACAAATAAAATAACAGAATCCGTAAAAGCAACCAGTTAACAGAAGAGAGTCAAAAAGAAAGAAAGAAATGTTAATCTTCTGGGAGTGGATTGGATCAAATAAAAGCAAATGAATAAAATTCAACAATAATATTTCAGAAGTACAAGACAAAATAACAAAGAAAGACCTTAATCTGAATGTGAGTAAATGAATAAATATATGTGTCAAGTAAGATTAATATATATTCAAGATCCGTTATGAAATTGCACAAGAGAAGAATTCAGAAATATGGATCAGGAAATAATAGATGACAATGCATACATCTTAGCGTCAGATACAAAAGTTGACAGGCAGAAAGCTTCAGATCTATACAAAGAAGATAAGAAAAGGTTAATTACAACAGCTAAAAATTATCTAAGAATTAATTGGAAGATAAAAGACCAAGTAACAGGTCATTAAGGAGAAAGCGAAAGTAATTGGAAATCCGAAGAAGAACCAAGATTATCCAAATAATATGATTACCGGGGAATTCTCAGTCGAGTGCTTAAATACTGAACAGACTTGTGCCTCTTCATTCCATTAAGAAAACGTTAGTTTTTAATAGCGGGAAAACTTAAAATATGAAAAAAATTCTTTGAAGTACAAACTATTTACCTGCTCTTGAACAAAAGACTAAATCTCTTTATTATAAATAAGAAGAAATAAAATCTGCCAGAAAGTAGATTAATCCGTTTTCTCATTGGGAATAATGGCCATGACAATGACATCTATTGTTATTTACGTCTAAGGACCAATCTATAAAAATATGTTTAAATATATAACATGTTCCTTCGATACGCAGGTGATCAGGGATCTACAGATTAATTTTCTTTGATAAACGTATGAATCCATCTCCTTTTCCCAGTTATGGATTAAATAACAAAGGCGACTCTCTAATCTTGTATGGCAACCAGTCTAGAAAAAAAACAACTACTTTTAAAAAGCGTGGAAAAAGCAACGTGAAAGCACTACCTTTCCAAGAAACGCCTGCCAGAAATCATGTCAAGAGATTAAAATTACAAAATTTGAGCAAGTGTCAAAGTTATCAAGACGATAATATCGGCAAAATCAACAAGAATAGTACGAAAAATTTTGAAATTTGGTGGGTCGATTTACTTTCACTTGATCTCCGAACAAAGTCACTTGTAGAAACACGAGGAGAACAAAAAATAAAAATTCTCTTTTGATACCAACGTATCTAGAAAAATATGTCGATATTTACAGTTTCTTTATCAGTTCCTTTATTTTTCTTATTTTATTTGCTAGGAAGTTTGAGTAACCTATCCGTGAGTCAATCCATCAATTACATTTAAGTACACAAGTAACACAATGTTTTCTTAATCTTAACCTTTTAATAGAATCTCGAGCCAGCATAAACTCCTGACTTTATCAGTTGTTTAGTGCTTACGATAACGTCTACAGGATTTTCAAAACGTGATCTTCTCAAATGCCTCGTTGTCAAGGCAGACTGATATTCAACCCATCATGCCAATATTAGCAGCATTCAACTAACGACCATTTTCGCAAGTATATGTAATCTCTATTCGTGATTGTCTCTTTTGTTGATGGCCTGTTGAATTCTCATATTAATTAATGAAACATTTTAGCGCTAAACTGCTTAGCACAGAGATTGAACTCGTTATCTTACAGCTTCAATTGGACGGACAACAAAACACAGATTTTCATCCATGTGGTTTTTATCCAATTATCGAATGCATTACTGATATGGTGAAAACCGGAGACTGAACCGGTCAAACTGTCGTGATAATGTATCCAAAAGACATCATTGAGTCGTGAACTAAGCTCTTTTAGGATAGTAGAACAGCTTAAAAGAATGTTGGCTTAACCTGTATAATTTAAGTAAGATAAGCTATATACAAGAGATGTCGACGAAAATGTAAAAACAAGAATAATACAATATATATATATATATATATATATATATATATATATATATATATATATATATATATATATATATATATATATATATATATAGGAAAAAGACAGAAAGTGTGGAACATTTTAAGACAGAGCGCTTAGGGAGCGGAGACGTAAGCAAAAGAGAGGATGCTGGGAGAAGAGTGTATTTTGAAATCCCCGGATGGACATTATTAGACCAGAGCAAAATGCCAGCCATTTTGACGGAGAATGTTGTGGCCCAGCCGTAATCTTGCGTTTCTATACTTAGGTTGCCATTTCCTTTGCTCGTAGACAAAGGAAGAAGAGTAGAATAAGAAGAAAAGATAAAGCAAAGAAAATAAGTTAAAAAGGAAGGGAAAAGAGGGTTGCATAAGAAAACCAATGGTATCATGGCAGCAGAGAAAGAAAACGAAATCAAAGAAAATGGAAAATGGAATAAATTAATAGAAACATAAAGAAAACTAGAGGAGGGAAATAAACAAGGAGGCAATAAAAAAAAGAAGTTACTAAGTGAGGAAACGCACGAAAGAAAAAGCATAGAAGAAAGAAGACAGAGAAAATAAGAAGAAAAAATAAATAAGCAATGATGGACAAAAAGAAGAAAAAAAATATATAGAAAAAAATTGAAAGAAGAATAGAGTCTATTAAAAGATAACTTATCCTGAAAAATAAAAGAAGAATTAGGAGAATAAATGAACGAAAAAAAAGAAGTGAAATATTTTTTAGGGTAAAAACAACAAAGAAATGACAGAATAAAGAATGAATAGAATAAAAGAATAAAAAAATAGTAAAATAATAAAAAAAGAACAAAAGCGTATAAGAAAAAAGAAAAGAGAACAAGAAAGAAAGAAGCAAAATAGAAAAAGAAGAAAAACGATAAAAAAAGAAAATAAATTATTTCCGAGGGACAAAAAAAAAAAAATAAAATAAATAGGACTGTAA
>CAHIKZ030002578.1:2475000-2570000 GCA_903632075.3 Acanthosepion pharaonis
GTTTTCAATGAAACTTGTATAAAAGAAGGATTACTGCCCAATATATGTACATATGTGCGTGCGCGTGTATGTGTGTATGCATAAATGTCTGTTCCTATCTATCTATCTATCTATCTATCTATCTATGTATGTATCAGTCCGTTCATATCTATCTATCTATCTATCTATCTATCTATCTATCTATCTATCTATCTATCTATCTATCTATCTGAGACTGTTCATATCTATCTATCTATCTATCAGTCTGTTTGTATCTATCTATCTATCTATCTATCTATCTATCTATCTATCTATCTGAGACTGTTCATATCTATCTATCTATCTATCTATCTATCTATCTATCTATCTATCTATCAGTCTGTTCGTATCTATCTATCTATCTATCTATCTATCTATCTATCTATCTATCTATCTGAGACTGTTCATATCTATCTATCAGTCATTATCTATCTATCTATCTATCTATCTATCTATCTATCTATCTATCTATCTATCAGTCTGTTCGTATCTATCTATCTATCTATCTATCTATCTATCTATCAGTCCGTTCATATCTATCTATCTATCTGAGATTGTTCATATCTATCTATCTATCTATCTATCTATCTATCTATCTATCTATCTATCTATCTATCTATCTATCTGAGACTGTTCATATCTATCTATCTATCTATCTATCTATCTATCTATCTATCTATCTATTAAAAGAGTGCTAAATTGTGACGTAATTCTACTATATAGCAGTGAATGCTGAACAATTTCCTCAGAGATGAAGATGAGATTTGAAGCAACACAGATGTGTTTCTCCAGCTGGATGTTGAGAATAAAACGAACGAAATACGTGAACAACGAGGATGTTTTAGGTAAAATAGGAACAAAAACAACAGTTCTACTTAGAATCAAAAGGCGATAACTGTTCTTTCTTTGACTTTGAATGCATGGAGAATGGGATACTCACAGGACAACGTGGAGACAACAAAAACAGCTGAATTAAATTACTCAATGCGTTTGTGGAAATGCGTGACAGAACAGACAATGGAACGGATAATATGCATACAACAAAAACTTTGAGCTACAAAGTAGTGAAGGCCATGGAGAGCCATGAATTCTCATTTCTTGAAAGAGGATGCAACCGAAAATAAAAGATATATCTGCCTATCATTTTTGTTAGGCAGTTCTTGAATTATAAATGATTACTTTCGTATATAATCATGGAGATGCGACTATTACTTTACCATGTGCACATAGGTGAACATGACTCGGCACAGTTTCCCCTTATTTGCTGCCCTGAGTAATTCTTGCTCGTTTACGATCCCATATCGTTGTTGTGTTTCTTTCTTCATTTATTTTCGCAAACTTGTCAAACTTGCTTTGTTCCCCTAGAATGTTTTTGCTCGCAAAGTGCCTAATGAGAGCTATGCGAAAACGTTACAATTCATATACGATTAAAACATCTCAGAGCTAGTTTGACCAAGGTCATCCCTTTTGACTTTGCTTCGTCATGCTCTGAATCGTAGAATCAAAGACACTATTGGATTAGTAGACATCTTTGGCAAGGGTAAGTCTCCCATTTACCCAATGACTACCAATCATTAAGAAGTGTCATTTCAATTAACTTATGACTCGTCATGCAGCAAATTAAGTTGATTGTCGTTGATCTTTTTTGCCCGGTAAATATTCTTTAAAATGCTTGACAACATCATTAAAATAAATAAATAAAAGTAAGCCAAAGTTTAAGACTTCGTTGTTGTCACGTGGTTAATTTTTCTACAGCATTTCAACCAGATCTCATATTGTTGAAGTATAAAACGTAACAATTTTCTATCCGTGCGTTTGTTCCTGTAATAATTCCTGAAATATCGTCCATGATCACAGCAACATCAGCGTGAAGCTGATTAATATTGATGAGAAGCTAGATAAAAAAAATCTGGTACATATATTTGGACAGAAGTCCAAGCTGGTGAGAAAACGAACATATCTGTAAGTTCTAATAAAATACAACTATATATTTCGATCTCAGTGGGGTATATATCACATTTTCGTGCGTGTATACCTGAAAGAAGACGGTTTTCTCTTTTTGGCACCACAACACTGCTAGATTTTCTCAGTCACTGTGTATTTATCTAAAAATAAATGCGCTTAAATTCACCTTCATCGCCAACATGTGCCAACAGCTTAGTGGTAGAATCCCCGACTGACGCCAATTCAGTCGGGTTTCGATCCTAGTTAGAAGCAACCTGACGTCTACCCACACTGATGAGATGATACAGCAAAACAGTCTGTCTGTGGATGACAATATATATATATATATATATATAATTGGTATATACGGAATGAATTCCAATAACCAACAATTACTATTCTTAAAAGAGTGCTCAATACAAAGTAGAGCAGATATAATTATATTTATAAAAAAATTTATAACATAAGTATGTTATAAAATCACTACAAAAATAGCCATTTTGTTTCAGCACTCTGTGTCTTATCAAGTGATGATGTAGAAAATAAAATAAATGGTTTTAAAAGTTTCAGATTAATTAACGATCCTACACTAGGGGGAAACATTGTTACAAAAGCTAGAATAACCAATCAAAAACCAAGTATAGAAAGATTCAAAAGCTTGACAACGAAATCATGTTATAATAGCTATTCAGATCTTTAAAATACGTGTAATATTAAAAATAATTTATACTAACCAATAATTATAAAATTATATGATAAAATTTAATATTAAAATTAAAAACTGGCAATTTTAAAATCCAAATTTAATCACTATTAAGTTTAAAAACTACAAAATTATTGAGAAAAGAAAAAATATATGTGTTTATTCAATTCATTTCTTCATTGAAATTACGTTCGACAAGACGCTACAATATTTCCGGTGATTTGACAATACATGTATATATTTTTTTTTAAAGTGTGTGAATGTGGTCTTAAACTCACGCGCAAAACAACAAAAACACAATCAGATTATAATACATAAGCACCCAGACATAATTTTGTTGTCAAGCTTTTGAACCTTTCTATACTTGGTTTTTGATTGGTTATTCTAGCTTTTGTAACAATGTTTCCCCCTAGTGTAGGATCGTTAATTAATCTGAAACTTTTAAAACCATTTATTTTATTTTCAACATCATCACTTGATAAGACAAAAGTGTGTTGTTAAAATGGCTATTTTTAGTGATTTTATAACATACTTATGTTATAATATTTTTATAAATAATAATATATATATATATATATATATATATATATATATATATATATATAACAAACCAATACCCAAGGAAAAATGAGGAATAAAAAAATAAAGAACTAAAAACATGGAATTGTGGTAAAACAATCATTCAGAGTTCAAGCTCTGAGTCCAAAGAAAAGAAAATCCTCCAAAACGAGTAAAAGCAACTAAGTTCTCAATACACGAAGTAGAGCAAACCTAATGATAATATATATATATATATATATATATATATATATATATATATATATATATATATATATATTGTATCCTTAAAAGGTTACAAACAGACAAAGGTGGTAATCGAATGGAAGGAACAGCCACACTGGCGTAGATGGAAGGAAGATAGGTTTATTGTAAAAGAGAATACACTATTGAGAGACAGGGAATTGACTAATACTTCCCGAAGCCAGTCAGACTGATAGACAGACTGTCAGAAAGTCTCTCGTATGTCCTGTGCACACTATATATACTATTGATATAGTCAGTCCACAATAGGTAATAGGGAGAGTGGGACATTCCATTACAAGATACTTTCTATTTGTATAATTAACTAGCAGCATGGCCCGACGTTGCCCGTGCTTGATTAAAAAATCGTACGACACATACATCAATCGCTATCACTTGACTTAAAATATTTTTGCCCTTTCTTTGCCATGCTGACGTTGCTACATGGCTTACTTCTTGCCTATCTCACACTGCGAATTTTTTCTAAACTCTATACTAAACATTAAATCTGTTACGAAAAAAGAACTAAACAAAATGAACACAAAACGATGAGATTTAAAAAAGGACTCGTAACTGGAAAAACCGAATGAAAAAAGAATGTTAACAACAAATACTTTTTCACACCCAACCCAGTTCTGCGGAATCAGAATCAACGTTGAGTTTAAGCAAGCGAATGAGCCAATTGGAGTAAAGTGCCATGCAGATTTAATATTTTCACACTTGTGACGAATGTAGCTATCGATTTTTTTGCATGCTAGTTAACATTCGTGTCAGTCAGTTGTTGGCTCTCACGCTGGCCAATCGAATCTTACTGCCTATTCGTGACAGCCAGCTATAGGCTCTTACTCTAGCCAGTAAAAATGGCTGCAAACTACATGAAAACTGCCGTAGAAGCATGTAAAAATCGATTATTTCCACTATCGATAGGAGTTGAGAAATGCAAAGTCGGTCTTGGCCTTCCTGCTAACTTGGAGCATGTGCATGTAAATTTTGGTGCAAATCTGTCGAAAATTACGGCTGTGCATTCACACACACACACACACACACACACACACACACACACACACACACACATCCTGCCTTTTATAGATAGAGATTTGGGTTTAATTTAGTTCTGTATTGATCTCCTGGTGGATTTATTAACTTCTTATACGGTTGTTTTGGTATTTAGTTAGTATTTTTGACATTCTACATTGATTGGTTGATATTATTAACATCTTATATGGGTGGTATTTATTTAACGGTTGCATATTATTTACCAAATAAATCTATATGTTTAAATTATTTACTAGTTTCTTAAAGATGCCTCTTATTTATCAACTAAAAAAAGTTGTATAGGTAATCCACAAAGCTTATAACTTGCTGGGCATTGGGTTAAATTATCTCTGTAGTCGCTACTTTTATTTCTTATGAAAGTTGATTGTCTGGAATGTGTACATATATTGTATCCATTTGTATCTTTAAGTTAATGTCTGGCTGCTTTTAGATGTCAAATCTTGGCAATGACACATTTCTAAGATTATAATTTCTAATTTTTTTCTTTTTCTCTAAGAATTTAACGTAGGTCATATATTATTGTTTTATCAAGATAAAGCCTTCTATTCTTATTTTTCTTCAAAGAATGTGGATATATTTTGCTTTTGAAACCAAATTAATCCTTAATTTTCAATCGCCCGAGGAGACGCATCATTATGCGTTGACACACGACTTCAATTGTGTAGCGATTTTTACATGTTTTTGTTGTAATATCCTAATATATATATATATATATATATATATATATATATATGATGATATATATAAGGTTGAAAGCAATGATACCGTATTCAATTGACCTCCTGATATTTAAAGTGATATATCATATATATATATATATATATATTTAATATATATATATATATATATATATATATATATATATACAGCAACACTGAACATGACTTGTTTATGGCCACATCACGTCGAAACAGCGATTCCCTTACGATCACTGAAGTTAAGCAACGTCGAGCCTGCTCAGTACCTAGATGGCTGACCGCTTGGGAATACCAGGGCTTTCATTTTGGATGTGCAGGTGGGGTAATAGTTAATGGCTCTTAATTTTTCTGGGAACAGAATTCCAATTTTAGCCGGGTTATTTATATTCATTTACGTGCAAATACTATTGGGTTAATTAGTAAGTCTTGTATCACTAAACCATCATTTTCTCCAAAAAGATTCTTACAATCTAAAAGTATTTGCTGTTGTTAAATAAGTTGCTAAGCTTGATAAGCCGTTTGAAACCGGTGAAAGAGCTGAACTCTTTTGACTCCTAAACAAAATCCAGTTTGAATAATTACTATACTCACTGAATAGAGAGAGTATAATGAAACAAAGATAAATTCCTATTAGAACAAAATGACTACTACTCTGATACAAAGAAAATATAAGAAGCAAAGACAAAAGACACCAACATGCAAATAGAAAACTCCTTGAAAATAGTTCAAATATTTTTCTGAAAGCTCTCGGGACAATAATTAATATGGACAGTTTCTACACAGTTGGTTGGCTGATTTTGTTAAGCGGCATATCAACCTCTATGGGTTATTTAATGCAGAAATCTAAATAATTTGAACATAATTTTATAGCTTCAGCTAATTATATGTTGACCGCAATTGTATGCCTTTAACTACAGATATATTGTTATTAATTCTGCTTTGAAAATGAATTGCTGGTCGTTTTCCTATAAATAGGTATTGTTGGTCATTTTATTATGAATATGTATTTTGTGGCCATTTTATCGTTGATAATTTTACTATAAATAGTTGCTATTGGTAATTTTGTATATAAAAAGAATGCCTAGTATTTTCTTCTATAAAAATGTATTTTTAGACATTCAAAGTGTTTTGTTTTTATTTGGGGGAAGGATTTCACTATTTGCTCATAGCTAGGTCCCTAAGAGGTGCTAGCATCGCGGGTCAAGGTAGATCTAGGAACAACAGCAATTAAAAGGTGGTTACAGGCTCCTCCAAACCTCCAAACATCAACCTTAGGCCTTGATGTCTACACACTTAGACCTCATAAAATATCAAGCAGTAAGGATACTAGAAAAAACAATAAAAAGTTGACCTAATTTTCCGTGTTCGTTAGATCCAACGAAGCATGTATAAAGGAAGGATTGCTGCCCAAATATACAATATATATTAGAGAGAGAGAGAGAGAGAGAGAAAGAGAGAGAGAGAGAGCAGAAAAGAAATATATATGAGAGAGAGAGGGGGAGAGAGAGAAAGTTAACGAAAGAGCAGAAAAGAAATATATATGAGAGAGAGAGGGGGGAGAGAAAGATAAAGAAAGAGCAGAAAAGTAATATATATGAGAGAGAGAGAGAGGCAGAGAGAGAAAGAGCAGAAAATAAATATATATGAGAGAGAGAGAGAGGCAGAGAGAGAAAGTTAAAGAAATATATGAGAAAGAGAAAAAGAGAAAGAAAGAGCAGAAAAGAAATATATGAGAGAGAGAGAGAGAGAGAGAGAGAGAGAGAGAGAGCAGAAAAGAAATAGTGTCGGTGATAGATTGAACTTCTCGAATAAGCATTCAGAAGGAAATACAACTATCTGGGAATCAACTAGAATCCATATATCGAGAATGTTGAATTTTGTTAGGCACTCACACATATACACACGCATACACGCATACTTACTCATGTACGAAATTGTTGACTTCCTGACTTTCTCTAGTCGTAGTACTGGTTGTGTTTTGAAAGGAATCTGCCCACATCATCGACGTCAATAACTGGACTTTGAAAGAAAGGAATGTACTGCAGCTAAGTAGTTGATCCTCTTTTCGAACGCTAGACGCTGCAACAACGTTTGATTTGGGTCACATGACCAGTGGAAAACACAAGAATGCATGAAGAATTTTCGCAAGAAAAGTGCTCTTGAAGTGGAATTTACACTAGGCAGATTTTAGTTTCACCAGAAGAATTTTGGAGTAATCTTTTACCACGTCTTAAACAGAGCGAGCACTTCAAATAAGTTCGTTTTCAAGATTCATAAAAAAAAAACAAACAAACCGTTAGATACTAAACAATGAAGTCATTGTTGCAGTATCGTAATACAAGTTAGAGCTTTCTCATCTGATTTACACATCAAATCAATCCTAACTTAACTAGAAGTAATACCAGGATGTATTACTGATTTACAATATTAACACAGTACACAGATAATATCAGGTTGATGACAGACACAGAAAGACAACTCCAGGAACAAAAGCCACACGAGGTAGAGTGTTGTTAATTGACATTCTTGTATGGATGTAAGAGAAGGTAAGTAGCACAGATGGTAAGGACAGGAAAGATTGATAACAATTGTCCAAGGATTTAAGAAAACTAGATTATAGTGATTGGGGAAGCCTCCTCTTTACTCGTGGAACAAAGGAATGTAGCTACTCAGAGCATTTTCCATGGAAATAGTGATATAATAACTGGAGATTTGTAATATTTCGTCGCTAGGAAAGGAATTGCAAGATGGAAAATAATCCACCAAGCATAATGGCGCGTAAATCCTTTTGAGCTCAGTCAAATTTAGAAAGAAATTATTGGGAGGGTCGAGTTCAGATATGACGGCAATGTTCCTTTTTTTATTCTGGTCTTTCTTTTGTAAACTTAGAGCATGGCAGATGGAGTCTGGTACTTTTTAGAATGGTATAAGAAGCCAACTCTTTTAGCAGCATCTTTAGCGACGGATCGTATGCAGAGGTCTCGAGTGATATTGATTCCCAATGAACATTCAAAGCAATGGGTATCTTTGAGAGTTCAACCATTAATAGTGATTGCTGTGAATTCAGGCTCAGCTAAATCAGGCTCTTGTCTAGATATGTAGTGATGTACCGTATAATGTGGTACCAAAAGCATTTATAGAAAGAGGATTAAAAAAGGATGCGTCTTTTCACCGCATTTTTTCAACCTATACAGTGAAATGATACTGAGAAAATTAGAAGTCCTATCAGGGTTCATTATTAGCGGCCATAATCTTAGCAACATAAGATATACAGATGACACAATGTTATTAGAAGACACAGAAAGAAATTTACAATAATTCCTACAAAAGATAGTGAAAGAACGCGAAATGAAAGGACTAAATATCAGTTTCAAGAAGACAGAATGTCTGATTGTTAGCAAAAAGAACATCGTCGAAATTCAAATTACAATTCGGAGATAAGAAAATCCATTTAGTACAAAAAGTTAAGTATCTTGAATGGAGGACGGAAAGTGCGACACAGAAATCGAAAGGCTCATTAGATAGTGAAAGATGCCTTCAGAAAGCTAAGCAAAGTATTAAGAAACCACAAAAAATCGTAAGAAACAAAGAAAAGGGTACTAAACTGCTACGTAATATAAATTCTTTTATATGACATTGAATAGTGGAAAATTTACAGACTTGAAGCAACAAAAAAGCCGAGAATGCTATGAACTGAACATGTGAGCCACAACGTTGCTTTAGAAAAAATGGAACTAAAAAGGCGACTTACACTTAACATCAGAAAAAAATCAGCCGGAATTTCTAACGTATATAATGAGGTAAGAAGTCTTGAAAAGTTTGATACTCACAGAACAGATTGAAAGCAAGAAGGACATAGGAAAACAACGCAAAACCTACCTAGCGAGCTTGTATAAATGGATAGCAGAACAGTGTTTCAGAGAGATAACAAAAAGACAACATTTACTTAAAGCTGTAAAAAACAGGAAACTGTGGAGAGACATGATCGACAACTTCCGGAAGAGACACGGCACATAGAAGAAGATCACACAATTTTCACAACTTGACTACTGGCTTGTCTCGCGGGGAATTTGTTTTAACCAATTTAATATGTACTTGACAAAACTGCAATTAAATACCAAACAATGAAGTCATTATTGCAGTATCGTAACACATGTCCGTGTTTTCTCCTCTGATTTATACATCGAAGCTATCCTAATTTAACTAGAAGTAATACCAGAATGTATTACTGGTGAACAATCTTAACAAAATACACATATAGCATCAGGCTGATGACAGACACAGAAAGACACCTCCAGTAACTTCATGTCAATGTAATGAAGAAAAGAGGAAAGTAAGAAGTATCAATTGTAAGGATACACGGAGAGAGATAAAGAGACAGAAAGATAGACAGAGAGAGACAGAGAGAGACAGAGACAGAGAGAGACTGAACTTCATACAACCCTCTTGCATTAATCTAGAGTTCATTTGGCTAGAAAATGTGTGAGAAAGTATTGCATAGATATTGGTTTTTGAAATCAACCTAAAACAGAGAAGACATTCTAAACCTTACTAGTTTGTGACGTGAGGAAATGTCGGACCTTTTCCTCCTGAAAGTCATTTCAGGTACCTGTTCATGTTTTAGCAATTTACATAGAAGAAGAAAGCAATAAACAAAAGGGGACTATACGTTTATAATTTAAAATCGATGTTGTGAAAACACTAAAGTCACGATCATAGTTACTGGTAGCTGGGAGCGTGTACACTTCGTTATACAAATAACCTGTGTGTAGAGAAGCACGAACTGCGGTACACTTTGTTTTTCATTGAGGATAAAAGTGTAGTCGGCAAAAGTAGCTTGGTATGGTCAGTAAATATTGCAGACCTTACAGATATTTAAAAAATATGTGAAGAGATACACTATACTTACATACTATCTATCTATCTATCTATCTATCTATCTATCTATCTATCTATCTATCATAGCAGTACCCCTCCTTCAAGAAGGGCTGAGTTTATTAACCGGCGCCTAAGGTATCCCTAATAGGGAAGTGTCGATAGGGCTTGGGCAATTTTTGCACGGTATTACCGTTAAGGTACCTTAAACGTCGACCTTGTATCACACTCAGTAGGGCGTAGACCGTCAGTATATTTCCACCTTAAAATGTATTCTTCTATGTGCCGTGTCCCTTCAGGACGTTGATGATCATTGCTCACCAAAATTTCCTGTTCTAAATTTTGTCTTATTTGTTATTTCTCCTAAACCCTGTTCCGCCATCCATTTACTCAACCATATTAAGTATATAATATTGTTTCCGGTCACTCTTGACTTCAGTCTGTCCTGTGAGTATCAGATTTTTCAAGCCTTCTTTCCTCATAATGTGCCGTAGAAACTGCAAATGTTTATTCTTAATTTTATGTATAGTTTCCATTTTATTTCAATCTTATCTAAAACTTCATCATTGCTCATATGTTCGGTCCATGGTATCTAAAGCAAGAGGAAATTGTCCCGTATTCACCGTCATATAGGAGGACGGATATTACGTAACGGTTCAGTAATCTTTTTTTTTCTAATTTTTTTTTTTTTTTTTTTTTAATTCAGGGTTGTCCTTGACCACCATAGCTGGAGAGTTCAGTCTGCGCTTTTGTTTAACTCATAAATGTAGGAGCAGAGATAGAGTCATTGTTTTTCCAAGGTTATTTGCATGAAGGTAAATGTAACAATCTCAAATGGAATTCCCACTCAGCTTACCGAGTTCTCATCACGACCTTCTAACCAATAAACGACCTATATATACTGTGTAGTTTTTCGAAAAGACTGTTTTCTAAGAAATGACGTTTTCTGAAACAGTAGCCTATTCTCATTGGAGATAAACTCTCGACACATACCTACACATTTAATATTTACGAAATATGTGGAAAGTACTTGGGAAATAAAAGGGATTTTCACAGTTACAGTACATATCTTATATCATTCGATTGTAATACACGGAAAATATCCGTGAATATGAACGGATTATACTAAAAATAATCAGACATAATGTTTGTAATTTATTTAATCAGACATGCCGAGACAAGATAATGAAAGAGCGAACAACGGCCGAAACGTTGTGATAAATATGGTAACAAAGACGAGGACAATAGTGCGAACAATGTAAATAGTGTTCTGAATAGAATATAAATATAGGGAACATTTATTCTAAGATAAGATTTTTCTGGAGTGACCCCAATATGAACTGGACTCACACAAATATGTACCAGATTATATTTTGCATACATTGTAATACCAAACCATCAGACAAATCAAGTGCACCGGAGTATTGATCTGGAAGCTGTCCTCAAAGTCACCAGGTGCCTATTTGCAACCCAAAGGACTGCACCCGACATGTAAACAGGAAGTCGACACAACTGGGCTTAGTATGTACACACGTGGTAAAATCGAACGACAGGACGAAATATAAACAACTTCAGTGAAATTACACATTTCTCTTTCTTTTCTTTATATGATCCATTTCCTTTCAAGACGTAGGCAATCATGGCTCTCCCCCTCCCTCTATCCGTTGCAGATCTCAACAAGTTCCTTCCATCTGTTACCTCCCCCAGATCACATTCTGTCATCTACCTGTTCAAGCCCACCAGGAATGTCAAGCACTGCTTTCCCTCTATTCGACCCATGAGCATCAGATTCTCCAGGCTCTCCTTCCTTATTATACGTCCCAGAAACATCAGCTGACTCTTCCTGGTGTTAAGCATAAGCCTCATCCTTGTTTGCATCCTCTCTAAGACCTCACCGTTGCTCACACGGTCAGTCCATGATATCCTTATCACTGTAATGTTTATTTAAAGGTGGTAGTTTGGTTTATTTCATGTCTTTAGCCAACGTTGTTAACATTCAGGAACTTGTCAATCTTTTTAAGTTAGCGCATCCTTTAAATATTTTATTGTTAGTGACTTCGTTTTTCTTTATTATAGCCCTTTAGTTTTTTTATTAGATATCTTTTTGAAATGATTGCTTTTTAATTTGTTTTATCGTTTCAAAGTTTTCAATTACTATCACATTGCCATTTTAACTTAAGGACTTCATAATATTTAGTTTTTGTTTTGAATGTTTATCTTTGTTTTGATCCAATGCAATCGTTATATATCTTAAATTAAGACGTTATTATCAATAGCTTTAGGATTATATATATTTATTTAATATATACCGTAATTCCCCATGGAACTACGCATTTTTCTCTAAAAATAAGCAAAATCAGGGGGGTGTTAAGCACAGCTACAAAAATCTTTAAAAAATTGCCGTAAAATAAAATAAGAATTATCATAAAACTAAATTAGAATAACCTTATTCTATATTTAAAACCATTTTTTAAAAATAAATTTAGGAATCACTGGCTGTAATGAAATTGGTGAGGTCCAATTTATAGGGTTTGATGCCCAAATAAGGGGTGCGTATTATGCATAAGTAGAAGCATTTTCCCACCCTTTCAGCACAATTTTAGGTGTGCGTATTATGGATGAAGACGTATTATACATGGGAATTTCGGTATATATATATATATATATATATATATATATATATATATATATATATATATATATATATTTTTTGAAATGGGTAGTTTTTAATTTTAATTTCGAATTTTATCGTACAATTTAATACTTATTAGTTCGAATAAATTCTATTTTAGTATAAACCTAAATTTAAAGCATTTAATAGTTATTATAACCTTCGTTGTCAAGTTTTTTGAATTCTCATATACTTGTATTTTGATTGGTCATTTCAGCTCATGTGACAGCGTTTTCCCCTTACGAGGGGGTGGTTAATTAATTTGAACCTTTAAAACCTTTATTCTACAATCGACATTCAACATCATCACTTGATAAGACACCAGAGGTGTTGAAACAAAATGGGTATTTTTGTAGTGATTTTATAACATATTTATGTTATAATTTTTAAATAAATAATTATATATACATATATATATATATATATATATATATATATATATATATATATATATATATATATATATATATTGCTAGTGATTTTGCCATTTCAACTGAATAACATCATAATATTTTGTTTCTCTTTTGAATGTTCATCTTTCTTTTTGACCCATTGCAATCATTATATATCTTAAATTAATACTTTAGTATCAATAACTTTAGGATTATATATATTTATTTAATATACAGGGTATCCAAAAAAAACTGACATCATTTCGCAGGCCAATAATTTTGGCAATTCTTGTTGAAATAATCTCAAATTTTCAAAGAATGTAGAGAAAAAGATCAAGATTTTATATTAATGGAAGAGGACAGTACGTGCTCACTGAGAATCTACCATCTAGAGAGATAGATCAGGTGTGGTGGAGAGGAAGACAGTTTTCTGATGAAATAACCGCCGCGGTCACCGGACCTGTCCCCGTGTGATTTCCTTTTATGGGAATATGTGAAGGGACTGGTCTATGTTTTCCCTCTTCCTGCTAGCATTGATGAACTGAAAGAGAGAATCATTTCAGCATTGGATAATGTTATTGGAGAAATGCTACTGTATGTTTGAGCTTAACTACCAACTTGACGTGTGCCGTGTCACAGGTGGTGCACATATTCAACACTTATGAAATCGGTCCCAGAATAAACTTATGATGTTCAACACCTAGACTACTTAATTCCATTGAGGTAAACTTAGTAGTTTTCAAGATAATTACTTTTAAAATGATGTCAAATTTTGGGGGACACCCTGTATATATATATATATATATATATATATATATAGGATGAACAGTATATGGGATCTATAACAAAATATAATACCATCAAATAAATTATTGTAAATATTTCTAAGAAAAAGCTATATTCATCGTTGAAATTCACAGGGCATATTCAAAATATAAATATAAGTAAGATGTTTACTAACGTTTTAAATCCCCCTTGTGGAGTATAGTGCCATAGAGTTATAATTTTTAAGTGCTGCCTTTCCCGGATGGACTTCTTGTCCCATCTCCAATAATTTTCGACTCCAGAGCTTTTTATCTCCTAGACTTGTGGCCAACCAAAGCAAGGGAGACCAGTCTGCCCTTCTATTTATTCTTAGCTGGTAGCGGAGATACAAGAAACAGATACACGTCTTCTCAAGTGTTTTTTTTAGGCGAAATGGAAGGCAACACCCTCGGCAAGATTTTGAACTCGACACAAGAATCTCAGCGCCGATAACCGACACGCTCCCCCATTCTGTAAATATCAATAAATGCTGAAAAAAAATCTTATCAAAAACAGTTATTTCAAACAAATATTACTGAGATTTGATGGAAAAGTTTATTTTCACTATTTACTTTTGCTGATTTTACAAGTATCGGTTTAATAATTTGCGACAGAAAAAGAGAAATAATTTAGCGAGCACCATAAAAATTCCGTTTCTGCCAAAACTGCCCACAGTTCTATGTTTCTAGAAAATAGCTACACGACCCATACTGACCATTCCAAATGACCGTGTTATTTCTTCTCGAAGCTCTGGATTCTGGATCGCTTTTTACACTCTCTCCCCTGACCTTTTCAGAAACACATGTAAATAAGATATAAAAACTAGTTATCTTGAATTCGAGTAGCACATTTGAGAGGTTTTTCCGTAATGTACACCTAAAGGTAGACTAAAGTGTCGGTCTTAGAATATTTTCCCGGAGAAAATTCGTGAAAACTGCAAGGTTTTTGAACTGGATAATAGCAACTATTACTTTTGGTTGGGTTTCAGGTATACGCATACTTTTTTTCCCCATTTTTAATGCCGTGAACGTATCTGCTGTGCAACCCCCAGTAATAGGAACAAGAACAAAATACCAGTCACAGTTTCTGTGTTTTCGGCGAAAGCATTTATGTTCTACGTAGGTGCAATCGTACGACACCCGTGTTGAAAACTGACACTGCTCCAGCCGCCCAGAGCGACATTCAGCGAATAGTGTTGTGTTTATTTGGCTTTTGTATCTCGAAATTGCCGGGGCATCCTTTTAGTTGAGACTTCGCTCCATATCACGTGAACTCAGATGATAAAATAAAAAAATAGAGAAAATAGTGGCTTATCGTTTAAGATGAAAGGAAGGAAGGAAAAGATTCTGTAGCTAATAATGTTGATGAGGAAAAGTTCTCGCCTTTGAAAGTTATTCTTGAATGTCGTTGGATAAAGTCTTTCCAATCTCACTGAGGGATTCTTAAGTGCCTTGGCGAGGATTTAACGCGAGTTCAATTCAACTGTAAGAATAACGACATTTTAATATATTGATTAAATTAATCTTTAAATTTTATTAATATCTTTTTCATCTTATTTCATTTACGTTTTAACGTGATTTCCGGTTGTAATATTTTATATTCTGGTTTGGTTTGTTGTGTTTTACGGCATATCAACCTCAATGGGTTATTTAATGCCGACAACTTTTGTTTTGTAAAAAATTTATTTCTGGTAATATTCTTTCCTCAAAAATGTATAGCTGGTAATATTATTTTAAAACATTTATTGCTGGTAATATTTTTTTTTTCAAAAACGTATTGCTAGTAATATTTTTTTAAAAATATATTGCTTGTAATATTTTTTTCAAAAATATATAGCTGAAAACAGATTTTTCAAAAATATATTGTTGGTAATAGATTTTTTTTCAAAAATATATTGCTGGTAATAGTTTTTTTTTCTTCAAAGATATATTTCTGGTAATAATTTTTTACAATTATTTCTGGTATTAAAAAATATTTTTACACTTTTATAATGCTTTTTACCTCAGTTTCGGGGTTAACTATTTGCCTACAGCTGGGACCCTAACAGGTGCTATCAGCCCGGGTCAGGGTGTACCTGGGAACACCAGCAATTAAGAAGTGGTTCCACGCTCCTCAAAACCTGATCAGAGGCTGTCGGCTGTAGTTTATCGTCATACCCAGGACACGGATGTAGTTTATCGTCTTACCCCGGACGCAGATGTAGTTTATCGTCATAACCAGGACACGGATGTAGTTTATCGTCTTACCCCGGACGCAGATGTAGTTTATCGTCTTACCCAGGACGCGGATGCAGTTTATCGTCATACCCAGGACGCTTTTATACTCTGTTACTTTTGTTTCTTTTAGATAATTCAGAAAATAATGGCTGCTTTGAAATTAGCATGAAGGTTTAAGCAATTTGCTTCCGTTTAATATGATCATTACAAATAAAAAATATTTAAATTGCACAAATTTTCCAATAGTAAAGTAATATTATTTGTAGGATTGCTATAGAATTTTGGTGGTATATACTCAAAAGGTATTTAATGTATCTTCAGATTTAATGAATAAAAAAAAAACAAATCTGTAATAAGGTGGCTTAGTCAAGGCTTAAAACGCTGTGTCCTTGGCCTTTTCGGCCTTGCTTAATTGATTTTTTTGGCCGTATATCAACATCTCGAGGTTATTTAATGCCAAAATGTAAATATTTTGAACAAAATTGTATGTCTTCAACTATAGATAAAATGTATTGTTGATCATTTTGCAAATTGTATTGTTACTAATTTTACTATAAATAAGTATTGTTGCTAATTTTAGTATAAATATGTATTATTGGTAATTTTTAAAAATATAATTAGTATTGCTAGTAGTTGTAGTATAAAATATATTTTTATACCTTCATAGTCTTTTGCTTTTGTTTGGGGGTTAACTATGTGCCTATAGCAGTGACCCTAACAGGTGCTACCACCCCGGATTAGGGTGGACCTAGGAATAATAGCAATTAAAAGGTGGTTTCACGCTCCTGAAAAAACTTCAATCACCCGATAGGAGACCTTGCTGCCAGATGTAGTTTATCGTCATGCCGCGGAGTAATTTTCAGGTTTATTTATGCAGCATGTGTCCCCCTATTATCATGGAACAAAATTAGACGCCATGATTGGCTAATAGTATACTTTATTATTATTATTTAAAAAAAACCTTTTTGACACGCTTTTGTTTTATAATCGCAACTACTTAAACAAAAAACAGCTATAAAAATCGCTAAAATGGTAAATTTCTTCTCAGAATATGGTCTGTGCTTCTTTCCGTTTCCACCTGCAGGTCCTTGTATTTGCCTAGTTTTTTAAAAAAAATACGCAGACATGTTTTTGCAATTTGTATGTCAATCAATATGCAAAACTTTACTTTTCTATCTTTGATAATAATGTCCGAACGATTTGCTTGTATTGTTCAATCTTTGTTGATAGAAAAGAACCCAGTGGATAGTACTATCTGAACCCTCAACTATAGATTCAGGATGATGTTCATAATAATTTGCAGCTGTTTTTATTCCCTAGTGATGAGAGATCTTCCAGTGCATTTCTCTGTCATGATGGTTTTTTGAGTGCGAATATTGAGCATCCTGGTATAAAGTGATCAATACTTTCAATGTATTAATCACAAGCTACATAGGGGTCCGTAGTATTATGTAAAACATTAGCTTGGTAGTTGAGTGTAATCAGGCTCTGTTCATGTGCTGAAAGAATACACCCTTAGCCACTTGTAGATTGCGAATTGATCTACATTTAATTTGTAGGTTAATTAATGCTGATGACTGGACTTTCTTGCCCTGAAGTGCTCACAAGTGTAGAAGAAGAAAAAATATCAATTGAAGACCGGCCTGCAATTTTCTCCATCTGAATATTTTCCTCTAGATACGCCACTGCTGCTATGGATGCAGAACATATAGTGTCCCTCCGACACTAATAGGTTCCGTGACGCGTGATATGTGGTGTCCCTACTACACTAATAGGTTCCGAGACACATGACATGTGGTGTCCCTACGTTACTAATTTGTTCCGAGACGCGTGATATGTGGTGTCCCTACGACACTAATAAGTTTCCTGACGCGTGATATGTGGTGTCCCTACTACACTAATAGCTTCCGAGATGCGTGATGTCCCTACGACACTGATACGTTCCGAGACATATGACATGTGGTGTCCCTACGTTACTAATTTGTTTCGAGACGCGGGATATGTGGTGTCCCTACTACACTAATAGGTTCCGTGACGCGTGACATGTGGTGTCCCTACTACACTAATAGCTTCCGAGACGCGTGATAAGTGGTGTCCTTACGACACTAATAGCTTCCGAGACGCGTGAAATGATGTGATATTGGGAAAAATATTGCCCTCCTCTGAAAATCTAGATGCCTAGTTCATTTCACGAATATCTTTGGCACTGATATCGAAACATGTCTTTACCAACCCACTCAGTTATATGTTAAAAAGCAAGAAAAACTCAGTTCTTTTGCCTTGAGGTGTCCACTATTATAACAGAAGGAAAATGAGTTTAAAATCAGGATTTACTACCCCTCTCGCTATCTTGCCTTAGACACACCACTACTGCTATAGATACCGTACATGTAGTGCCCTTAAAATCTTAATATTTTATGAGACTCTTGACGTATGTTGTTGAGAAAACTATTGTCCTTCAATGAAAAATATTTATAAACAATTTTTAAAATAAAGAAAAAAAATCTTGTTATTGCGTAAATGATAAATATTTCTGTCAATCTTTTAATTTATCAAATACTACTTTCTTTATAAGTTTTGATGGCGTTTTACGACGCCAACTGAATGTCTGTCAGACCAGTGAGCAGGCGACTAGAGATTTGGAAAATTGTTTGGTATGAGCACTTTATGTATGTCCCTCAGATGCCATTCGTCGTTGGCTTATCGCACTCTTTTCACTGGAGAATACCGGACGGGGAAATCATTTCTGAGATAATTGAATGACAGTCAAACAAATGATGTCTGTGTATGGAGATGATGTGCAATTTCGGGAGAAAGTTCATGCAGACGCAATTTGCGTTGTTTCTTGGCGGGAGAAGATCGCAATCTCTTGCCCTTAAACAGATACCAAGGCGGTAAAATACGTCTGTAGAGATAAAAGAAGAGGAGGAAGAAGAATGGAAAGATTGGCAAAATAGAAAAAGAAAAAACAGAACCCGGAGAGAAAAAAAAAAGAAGAAAAGAAGGAAGTCTAGAACGATAGCGAATAAAGAAGAAAACGAGAGTACACAGAATAAATATTACACTTCACATGTGGCCTATTCATATTGAGTTCGATTTCCATTGGCTTCTCCCTGAAAGTGTCGACTTGCTTGGCCACTAAAATTTGATATTTTCTTTTCATTTATTTACGTTAGATAAAGAAGAAACTTGAATTAACTGAAATCGGTTTCTAGACAAGCATGCTGAGAATACCATCAACTGAACATTTGAGCAACGACGAATTTTTAGAGAAAATGGTAACAAAAAGAAAACATACTTCAGAAAATAACAGTTGAAATTTATAGAGTACATAATGAGGAAAGAGGGTTTGGAAATTTGATACTCAGAGAACAGATTGAAAGCAAGAGAGCTAGAGGAAAATAATGCATAACCTACCTATCGAGCTGGTGTAAATCAATGGCAGAGCAGGATTTAGGAGAGATAACAAAATAACAAAATTTATTAAGTGCAACAATGGACAGGAAAGTGTGGAGAGCCATGATCGTTAACGCCCTGAAGAGACACGACACACAGAAGAAGAACCTTTAAGATTAAAATGCACTGAAGGTGTATTAATTTCGATATCTTATAGAGTTAATATACGCACAGGATCACGCAACACATCTCCTTCCCGCCAAAAAGCACTACTACTCAAAATTAATAACATTAAAACAAAAATAGCAGAATATTTAACATCCATATTTATTGGGTATCAAAATTTGAAAACTGAACTTCTCTGTTTCTGTAACGTTTCGATGTAAACGCATTAAATGACATTGTTTTTTTTTTTGTTTTTTTTTCCAAACAACCATCTCTCCTTTCTTTATTTCCTCATTGTCTCTTTCTTTATGTTAAAAAATATAGCTTTAAGAAATGCTATAGGTATTAGTAAATGTGCTTAACATCTGGGATAGAGCATGTGTAAATATAAGAAGAAACACTGACGTCTACACAGAGTGGCAGCAGTCTGATTCATGATTGCACGCCATGGCCTCAAGATTGTATCCGATGTTTGCATAATAACGTAACTTTAAACTAATACTTAAGCAATCTCTATAGCAATATTAACACAGAAGAAAAGTGTAATTATTGAATAGGCATTGACTGTCGGATGAACCATAAATTTGTGTATAAAAGCATCATCTACACGGCTAGTATTTTAATATAAAGGCGAGGCAAAATTTTATTTCGGTTCCAGTCAACAACTGGAAAACAAGATTTTATCATCATAAAATGACTCTTAACAAATGTAAATTCCATGGCATTCTCAAAATTTTACTGAAATATTAAAACAGATTAATATACACAGGTAGTAAATTGGAAATTTGTCGCCAAAACTACAGCCTTCTCCGGCTGAGACGACCGATGCAACCTGTGTTTGCTGGAAAAAAAGATTAATTTTCAAAAATATTAATAACCGAAATCTACTTAATAAACAAAATGATCACATGTTAGGTTCTAATCACAGAAAGTAATCACAAAATATTTTAATTATGAATAAATATATCATCCAAATATCATATACCCTTCCCATATTTTATGATACATATTGATTACCTCCCTTTAACCATTTTAACGACTTACGAATTACCCGTAATTCCTCTTTTGAACTTTAAACTTGACTTTTTTTAAACAGCCCCCTACCTAGACGCTATATTGTGTATTTACACCACAATATTTTATTAAGTTTATATTAAAGTTGACCTTTGAATCTGCGTTTAATTAATGAGAACCAGTATTTCTTAAATCAAAAATAATAATTCGTGCCTGATGAGTTGGTAGAAGAACGAAAATTTAAGTTGCACTTCGAAAGTAGGTATATAATAATAATAATAATAATAATAATAATAATATATATATATATATATATATATATATATATATATATATATATATATATATATATTCAGTTGTATGGATTTGCGTTTGTGATCTTGGATTTCACCTAGGAGCACAAACTCATATCCATACAACTGAATATGTCAGCTCTATCACCGATATTGAGCACTTTCCAATAAGTACTACGCATACATACATACATACATATATATATATATATATATATATATATATATATATATATATATATATATATATATATATATATATGTTTGCTTTGGTTTATTTTGTTTTACGGCATATCAACCTCAATGGGTTATTTAATGCCGATATTTTTTATTGCTGGTAATATTTTGTTTTCTCAAAAATCTTTTTCTAGTAATATTTTTCTTTCAAAATTTTATTGCTAGTAATATTTTTTTTCAAAAGAATATTGCTGGTAATAGTTAACTATTTTCCCATAGGTGGGACCCTAACAGGTGCTACCAACCCGGGCCAGGGTGGCCCTAGGAACACCAGCAATTAAGAGATGGTTCCATGCTCCTCAAAACCTCCTGATCAGAGGCCTTGCTGCTGAATGTAGTTTATCGATAATATATATATATATATATATATATATATATATATATATATATATATATATATATATATATATATAAAGTGCAATGTACTGAATCATAGATTCCTTATCAATGTCGCATAAATAAATTGGATTCGTTTCCTATGTGTTGTCTTCATTCGATTTGGGGTCTTATTTTGGATGATAAATTAAGGAACATATTCCAGAAATGAAATATAATTGGTATTGAAACTTTATTTATTGTGGTGCAATTGAAATGAAAAATATCACTTGACGAGAAAGGATGCCGCCTGAGTTTCAAAACTGCTATTCTTTTTTATATTATAGTTCAACCAATATTAGGCCCAAGAGCCACTCAATGTAGACGGTTAAGGACTGAAGTTGTTGTAAGTGCCTAAGAGGAGAAAGTAAAAAGTGCATATTATGAAGACATATAGAAATTAAGATCGTAGTGTTCAATGATGTATCCTCCTTACTAATGGAATACAGATTTAATGTACGTGGCATATAAGGCCTTAGCTGTGAAGTTCTAAACTGGCGGAATTAGGGAATTTAGCCTGGCATTACATATAAATAGAGATAATGCAGTGAGCAATGATCATGGTTTCTTGTAGATAGCCCAGTAGGAATTTGTTTTCGTGTGTGCAATTGGAAATATTGATATTTGTGTTCTTTTAAGGTAATTATTGCTATTTTCTTCTCGAATAAAAGCTTACTTTTTGTTGTAAGCTGATGCTTTGTTTTTCATTTTTCAAGTCATTTTTGGTGTTTAGGTTTTTTTTTAACTTTCCATATATGTTTTGATAGGATTGTGATATTTGTGTACATTTTGCTAAATGATATCTTGTATGGTTAGTTTCATAGGATCCAAAGATTTATTGTTGTTTCTCTAATTAGAAAAGCTTGGTGTATTACTTTGGCTCATAAGCTAAAATAAAGGACATGATTATAATTAACTTAAATAATTTAAAGCATTAGCGATAAACAAAGATTCTGGGAAAGGCATCTGTCATCCATTCAATATATAGAACCAGCTTAAGAAGTAGGGACACATGGCCTGAATATTGACAGTAGCGTGGAACTAACAGTCAACATGCAATGTTGATTATGCTCTATAGCCACACACACACACATACACGCACACTCGTATCTGTATATATATATAACGAGAAAAAATATCACTACTCCCGCAGATTTACATCCCCACTTAAGGTGAGTTGATGGTAAATTCTTTAAAATAAAATGAAAAAAAATATTGATTGATTAGATTTCTACGTGTTATCAACCCTTATTTTAAAGGCAGAAAACAGATTTACCTCTGTTTTGAGATAATAATTATTATTTATTGATACAACACTTATAAATTAATCCATAGCTAGGAGGAGAAAAAGCGGATTCTTAATTTTCCCAAGGGGTGATGTACTTAACTTGTATTAGAACTCGGCTATTCGATTAACAGGTGCAATCCATTATCATTACACCACGGGCACACCCAAGCTTATAGCACCTGGTATTTCTAGGCGGTTACCCATTTAGGTATTGACAAAACTCGACATTGCTTCACCTCCCGTGTTCGTAGATAAACCAGTATTTAGACATGATAGATAGATAGTTAGATAGTAAATCAGCTAAGACAGATATTGCCTACTTTGCATAAATCTATAAAATCTTCTCCAGTTAAAAGTATATATATATATAGGAATATATATATATGTAAAGGAATATATATATATATATATATATATATATATATATATATATATATATATATATATATATATATATAAATATATATATATATATATATATATATATATATATATATATATATATATGGGTGAGATGAAAAAATAGATTAAAATCAACAGAATGATTGAATAAGAAACAAATAGATAAATAAATTTATAAAGTTGTCCTATTTGTTACTTAATATATCACACACACACATACATATATATATATATATATATTTATTTATTTATTAGCAGTAATACCTAGCGTGTTGATCATGTCAAGTTTTTTTATTTTCTTTTATGGCTCTTTGTTTTTTTAAGAAATTTACATCAGCCAGAAACGATATAAGCAAATTTTCTTTAAGCCGTTACGGTAGGTTTAAATATATTCGTTTATTTAATATATGGCATGTAATAATATAATATGCCATTTTTTAATCGTTATAAGGTTTTATAAATATTGCATTAACATTTTTGAGTATTGCTTCCTTCCTTTTAGTTCTAATGTCAGATGTAAATGTTAAACTGTTTACCGCTTTCAGATGAGAAAGTGGCTTTCTTTGAATAACTAAGGAATTTAATTATAAAAGCCACGAACAACACATTTTATTTCGACTGATACCGGAAGACGAGATTTGAAGTAAATAAAAAAATAAATATTCTTTAAAAATGAATTTAAAGTCCAATATTCAACTAAATATTTTCATTGAACACGTTGGATCATTTCACAGCATGCTTCACCAATCGACCACGGAGAAAGCAAGGCTATATTTTCGTATGTGTGCAGACATAAGTATCAAGGATTGAGGGAATTGGGGAATCTATTGGTTACCTGAATAAAAATAAAATCATGAATTTTTCGTCATCGAGCTTAATTTTCAGTTTCATGCAGAAGTCTGTAATGAGTTAAACCGCATACAGACTACTACTACTACTATCATTATTATTATTATTATTATCATCATCATTATCCTCATCTTCTTCTTCTTCTTCTTCTTCATCATCATCATCATTATCATCATCTTCTTATTCATCATCATCTTCTTCTTCAACATCATCATTTTCTTCATAATAATAATAATAATAATAATAATAATAATAATAATAATAACAGTGACAATAATGAAATGGCAACATCTCTATGTGTAAACGTCCGAACCCTGAATAGTTAGTCGATTTTCTGGATGGGCTCGTGTCCATATACTTGCTTGCGGCGCTTGCATCTCAGTAACATTGCGACGTAGAGTTATTATGAGGATAAAATCAGCGGAAATGCAGAACAATCATTGACAACAATAACAAAGACAACGGAAAAGTAACAACGACAATAATAACCAGAGTTATATATCATTGCTATAATAATTTCGACAAAAAACAAAAACGCAATAGAAAGAATGAACAATATGTTCGATCGAAGACAACAAAAATGAATTGCAAGAAGGGAGCTGAAAAGTTAAGGACCACGCCCATTCGCCCCAAATCAGACCCTTCTGGGTATGACGATAACCTACATGGGTGTCCTGGGTAAGACGATAAACTACATCCAACAGTAAGGAGTTTTTGAGGAGCGGGGAACCACCTATTAATTGCTGGTGTTCCAAGGTACTACCTGACATCCCAGGGAGCACCTCTTAGTGTTTCGGCTATGGGTAAATGGTTAACCCCCAAACTGGGATCAAAACACTATGAAAGTGGGAAAATGGGTTTTAATACCAGCAATGAATCTTTTGAGGAAAAATTATTACCAGCAATAAATTATTACCAGAAATAAATTTTTGATTAAAATAAATATTGCCAGCAATACATTTAAAAAAAAATTACCAGTAACATATTTTTGGAAAATATTTTTTGTAAATATTACCAGAAAAAAAAAAAAATGTTGTCGGCATTACATAAGCCATTGAGATGTTGATATGCCATAAAATATCAAAATTAATGCGATAGCACAATTTTAGTTTGGTGTGAGGAGAGAATATTGAAACATCAAGGAATGATTGAACTCCCTATACTAGCAATAAATTTTGCTTACAAGCTGTATTACTATAAGTAAGGGAAGGCTTGCTTGATTTCCTTGAAGAGCAGCATTAAGAATTCTAGCTCTTAATCAGACTTGAACATCGAATGCCGCTACCGATGGAAAATCTCAAGTCATAAGGTACATTAAGCATAGCCTTGTCCAGAATAAGTTTAAAGGGATTGTGTTACTCTAAGCTTTGATCTTCAGAGAGAACCCTAAACATCTAGCCTTGTACAAACGAAAGTAAATTTAAAAAAAATATTTGTATTTGTTTTTGTGTATTTTTCTTTTGGTTTCTTTCAGTTTTCTTCCGTCGTCTAAAATTTCTAGCTTCGATTCAGGCTCTCCTGTTTTCAGATTTCTTAGAAAAAAAATGCGTGATAATGAAACAAAAAGGAAAAGGAAGAAAGAAAAGAAGAAAGAAAATAACGTTTAGTTTACAATTTGGGGTAGCGTTGTGAAGAATTCCTCTTATTGGCATCTCTCAGGTTAAAGAGGTTATTTTGTGATACCCATATCCAAACAGAATAAAATAATGGAATTGATACAAGAGAATGAAGAAAAGAAAAAGACACATTGGAGACAACAAACAGTCAAAGGTGAAAGAGGCATAAAAGACAACATAAAAACTTCTTGCTCTGATAATTGTTCCTTTGCGAAGTGTCCGATCTCGGGTAAGTGCCAGTATTT
Organism: Acanthosepion pharaonis; assembly: GCA_903632075.3. NCBI lineage: Eukaryota > Metazoa > Mollusca > Cephalopoda > Sepiida > Sepiidae > Acanthosepion > Acanthosepion pharaonis. The sequence continues at coordinate 2,501,059 of CAHIKZ030002578.1, forward strand.
TAGATGATTATTTTTTCAAATAGAGTAGTGTGTTATGAATAATCAAGAGTAGTATCCACTTGTTTTGTTACTAACCTCTTCGAGAAAGCTATTTCTATTTACTGGGACTATAAAAGAACACTATACGCGAACCTTGTATTCTCAGTTGAATAAAGCTTTCTTATAGCCTACACCTGCGTACTTGGTCATTACATGGCGTTAAGACAAAATTCTTAATTTTGGTTGAAAATATTGCCTGTTTGTTGGCTGTCGTATTTGCGTATTGGTCAGTAGCCAAAGCAGTCGATGTTTGAGTAGAGGCGAAGACAAGGTTTCGAAAAGATTATTTCGAAATTAACTAATCAGGAGCTTCGCATTTCTAAGAATAACAAAATAGAAATCTTTTTAGTCATTTTTCCAGTCATTTGTTTTAGCAGGATATCAAAGAATCGTTATCATAAAAAAACAACAAATAAATAAAAGGAAAAGAAAACAATTGAAACGGAAAAGATAAAGAAAAGAAAAAATGAGAAGGAAAGACAGAAAAAGAAAAGTTAGAAAAATGGAAGAAAAAACACAAAAAGGAAAAGAGGACATAAAGTGAAGGAAAAGCAAATAAAGATGAAAGAGAAGTAATGACAGCGAAAACGAAAGACAATTAAAAGGAAGGAAATGAAAAAAAAACAATGAAAATCAAAAAGAAAGAAAGAAAAATAAAAGGAAATGAGAAAGATCGAAAAGGAAGAGAAATAATAAAAATAAAAGGAAAGAAAATAATGAAAAAATTAAACGGAAAAAAGGAAAACAAAACTAAAAGAAAAGAAAAAAGAAAAATGGATTAAAAAAGAAAGAATAGAAAGAAAAGAGAATGATTGAAAATGTACGAGAAATAAAAGTAAAAGGAACAAAAGTAAAAAAAAAATAAGGATAGTGATGTTAAAAAGGAAAGTGGAAGCAAGAATCGATAATTGCTAAATTATTTTTAAAAATGACAAACAATAAAAAGAGCAAATGAAATGAAAAGTAAAGATGAGAAGAGTTGAAAGAAAAATCTCAGATTGATACAAAATGAAGTTGAAAGAAAGAAGCAAATACAAGAGGAAAAAAGACGAAATTATACGAAAGCTAAGGAGTCTAACGGAATAGAAGCTAAGTGACATTGGCGGCCGCTTGTGTATTATTTAATAAATCGCTGAAGATTCATTGCTTATAATGTGAATCTATTTGAATCTATTGTCCTGACACAAAACATGGCATGAAAGTTTAATGCCATCGGGCCGAGAAGGCCGGGACTCAAGGACCGAGCGACTCGGGTCTCGATCGTTCTAACATACAAACATGGCGCTTATTCAGCCGTTGATTTCACCGCTCTAATACACAGAGAGAAAGGGGGAGAAAGTCAGAGAGACAGAAAGAAGAAGAAGAAGAAGAAGAAGAAGAAGAAGAAGAAGAAGAAGAAGAAGTATTATTATTATTAGTAGTAGCAGTAGTAGTAGTAGTAGTAGAAGTGAAAGAAGAAGGGAGAATGACAGATGAAGAGCAGAAAAGAAAGAAAGAAAGAAAAAAGAAAGACAGAAAGAAAGGTAGGAATGAATGAAAGCTAGAGAGAGGTATGTGAGAAATATGGAGCTAGAAGAAGAAAAAGTGTAGATGGAGGGATATGAAATATGTAGACGGAAATGGAAAGATAATTCAGAGAGAGAGAGATATCGAATCAAAAATGAAAGGCTAAGAAAATAGAAAGGTGAGAAATGTGAGAAGTGAGAGAGAGAGAGAGAGAGAGAGAGAGAGATAGAGAAAGAGAAAGAGAAGGGGTGAAAGTAGTAGAGGATATAAAGAGAGAAAAAGGTATATCTGATTAACGACTCAATTCACTTCACAAAATTTTACCAAATGTCAACTCCTAGTATTTTTCTTACTTCTTTCTTTAATTTTATCTTTAATTGTATGCAGCGTTGGGGTGGGGTGGGGGTGGTTGGCTATATAGAGAAGTCAAAATTCGGACAAGAAGGAGAGTGAGAGAATAAAAAAAAACGTAAATGGGAAAGAGAATAGAAAGGGAAATAGAAAGTAGTAGTAGTAGTAGTAAAGACAAAAGGATGAAGTATAGACGAAAGAGAAAGAGGGCAAGGGAAAAAGAGAATACAGAGATAAATATAGAGACGAAGAGATAGACAGGGAGTGGGAGATAGTGTGCCAGAGAGAGAGAGAGAGAGAGAGAGAGAGAGAGAGAGAGAGAGAGGTTCTGCTTTGGCAAATAAAATGGAATCTGTTTTGGCTCGATGTGACCGAGTCATACATAATGCAAATGCGTCAAGGATTTTGTCGCAGGAAGCCATGTTTTGTATTTTAGATATGGCCGCCCGCAATCATGGTGAGAATATCCTGAATATTCTTTCTTTCTTTGAATTCTTTCTTCTTCCTCCACCTTTTTATTCAGTTCTTCTTTTGCTTTCTCTTTGGTTCCTTTATCTTTATACTTCTTCTTTGCCATAGTTTTGTTATATTCTTTGTTTTGATTCTTTCATTGATCAATTCAACTCATGGAAACACATCGCGTTTTAATTCCCTACATTGAAATCTATATTATTTCCTTTCATTTCTTTTTTTTTTTGTTTTTCAACCCCTTTTCCTCATAATTCACATTATTCATAATATGTCGCAGATAGTCTAATCAATTGATTTGTCATTTGGTAAATACAGGAATGACATCATTGTTTAATTTTTCGAGTAATTCTAATTTAATGTTTTTCTTGTCTCTAATTGTCTTCGTATTTATTTTTATCTTTATATATTCAGAAATGTTTGTCTAAAATGCTTGTAGTCGACGTTTTATTTTTGTTCTCAATGTGTGTTTATCATGATATGCCACTAAGTAGAAAAGTACATGTGTTGTCTACGATTGTCCTTGTGTTGTTTAGTTTTTATAATGCGTAACATTTTGTCTGGATGCAGGTGTACTTCAATGCGCATGTGTGAACAGCTGTATGAATAGGTTTGTGTGAACTTATGTACGTGAGTAGTTTCTGATGTAAATTCGTGTTGTCTGCTTTTATACGCGTATTATTCTCATCGATTTGATAATTCAAAACATTTTACAAGGACAAAAAATTTCGATTCAGTTCTTTTGCTCGTAAGGTCTCCTGACAATATGTAAGATAAATAAATATATATTTTATTGTATCAATCAGTTTAATTCATTCGAATGAATATAATTGATAGAAATGCCCATATATTAATAAAATACACGTATTGATGGAATCTTATAGATGAAACTAAAAGGCTGGTGTAAAATATATGAACACGGTCCTGTCGTATGGTTTTAATGAAAGTACACGATCTGTAAGTTATCGGAACATAACTAATACTTTATATTATAATGCAGGCATACTACCTATTTTTCGGCGACTAGTGCATATCACCTCTTTTCATCCATACAAATTACGAGGAAAGATTTGAATTTGACTCGATGGCAAGGATTAATTCACTGGGCAGTTACCTTTAATAATAGTTTAATAAAAGTTTCTAGCAATCTATGATACTGTAGAGAAACGCGAGAAGCATAATTATTGTACGATGTGTATTATTGAATTGCTATATGAAACGGATAATCCAGCATAGTTCGAGAGACAATAATGCCGGAAAATAGGGGGTGTACCTATATAATAATAATAATAATAATAATAATAATAATAATAATAATATCTATTGATATGCAAAAATTATAAAATTTAACGGCCGAATCTCTCACTCCTCTATCGTTACTATCATGGATAGTGCTCGAGCAAACTACATTCTTTGGTTTCACCAGGTCTAAGGGGTCAGCCATGTCATTTACATAGTAGCAAATCCGCCACATTCCCCCTACATTCCATCGGCGGGAAATAAATCCCACTCAGGCAGATTCTTTCCTCGAACCACTGCCCTGTGGAACAGAATTCCAACAGAGTGTTCCCCCGATCACTATAATCTTAACCAGTTCAAGTCTAGAGTTAACCATTATCTTCTCCACCTATCGATATAAACGGCCTCTTAACGTAACCCACTACCTCGAGTGGCCTTCGGGCCTTGTGAACCTTACTGTAAAATTATGACAAGATGTCTACAGTTTTGTCAACAAGATTACTCAGTAGATGTCTAGAGGGATAGCTAATAAGAATATATAATATTTCACGATGCTTTTCAGTGGCCAACTAAAAGTTTCGCGATGGCAATGCTCTTCATAGATAAGAATAATAGAAGTTATTAACCTGAGAAGACTTAACAACGCGTGACTTTTAAGCGAATTAGATAAATATTGTGGATTTTTATTTTTCAGGTTTTTAAAATATTTTTGCCTCAAGCAAGGCGATAAAAGCTTGCAATAGGAAAAAGGGTGAAAAGAAAAACAAAAAACAAAAAACAAACAAACACTGAAGGCCTGAATGATTTTTCCTCTCACCATTGCTCAGTTGAGAAAATAGTGGTGCGGACACAAAACGATTTTAACCTGTTCCAGTTGAATAATTCAAAAGGTTTTTCAAGTGGTATCAAGTTGGCTAAAAGTCTTATCTGAAAACCTGGAAACAAGAAACACAATTAATTTTGTGTTTGTTTAGATATTAAACCTATTGTGGGATGGATAGTTATGGTGTAAAACGATTTGAACAATTTTTCTGTTACACCCAACATATATATATATATATATATATATATATATATATATATATATATATATATATAAAAGATTGGACAGAAGATGAAACAGACTGTCACCGCTGGGTGTTGGTGTTAATCTCCATTTTTATATTGTATATTTACATACGGTCTATCTCTGATACTGAACACTGAAATACATAAATACAGAGTACTTTAAAATTATATACTTTTATCACATTTCATCGCACACACACAGATACATACATACATACATACATACATACATGCATGTATGTATGTATATATATATATATAGTGTTTTGAACAATAAAAAAATATTGAAAATTAAAATGTTCAGATACACTGGGTTGTATATTAATATTCTTTCGTTTTTATTATTTCATTTAGATTCCTCGACTACTTTCGGTCAACAATGCCATCATCAAGAGAAAAAATTCTGCTTTTTAGTAGCAGTGAACTACATAAATGAATGGCTTGATGGAAAAAATGAAGTTTTGTCTGTAGTTTTCATTTGTTTTTTTATTTTTCTATTTTTAGCATGGATTTTGGTCAGACCTTGTCTCTGCTGCAAGAAAATGTTATGTCTGACACCATATTGAGTATGTGTTATCCATTAATCTTTTTTGACCATATATATATATATATATATATATATATATATATATATATATATATCGGCAGTTTTGATCTAGTTTAAGTTTTCCTGTCGCATTGAAACACCACTGGAGTGTCCTCTTCAAGGCGGAGGTCAAGACATGATTTCATGGGATATGAGAGTTAATCATGCAGCGCATTTTTTAATTTGCATTCCAAGGGAAGCAGATGATCTATTCTGCTTGGCGTCGGCATTGTCATAAATGTTGTCAGTTTATTAGTCAGACGGCATTGGGACTCCGGCTCCAGATCATTCTTAAATGTTTACTCCCAATGCATATCTGATTAGTTTTTCGCCGCAAGACTACGAAAGTTTGACATCAGTGTTAATTAATGAAAAGTAACCGATGCCTATATTATGTATATTGTAGTTAGAAATTGAGATTATTTTGTTATATTTTTAAATGAATTGACAGAATTCTATTAAACCAATACCGTATTGCTTCAGAGCATCGTGGTGACAGTACACGGTTCAGTGGAATTAATGTTATACGGTCTATTGTGAGCACACACCGATAACTTAACGTTAAACTGTGAGAGTCTAAGCTTTAACCTATAATCGGATGCTGAGAGCTGTACATAACATCTCTTGGAGACAAGATCCAATCAAATCACAGATCTATGAATCCATCCTTGATCGTTCTACACTCTTACGTAAATGTTGAATGCGCTATGCAAGACAACTGCAACTGAAGAGCAAAAACAAGAAGTCGCGATTAATCTACTGTCATGGACACTTAGCCATGTCGCAAGACAGGCTAGCTGCCTGGCAATCAGCTCCAACTCCGAGCTATGTTATGACAAAACAATGCCACGCTAACGACCTTGACGCAGGACCGTGATGTTTAGCGACAACCCTATAAATATCCCAGCTTGCTCGATCTAAAATAAACAGTTAAGATCTGTTTTAAAATAAAATTTTATGGTTAGTCCTATCAACTGATTGACCTTTTATAGCGACATATATGCTGTATTATTTTATTTAGTTTTCTATGTATTTTTGGTTTATTACTTTTTTAATCGATTCCAGCCCAATCAAGGCAGTAAAGCCACTAAGACACAAGTGATTACAGGGTGTGGAAGAATTAGAAAACAGAAACTTTATTAACGAGCAAGAACAATAGAAGAGTAATCAGGGGTACAATAGAAAGAGATTGATATTGTTTTTAAATTTATGAACATTAAAGTTGGTTGGAAAACATGGAGCTAGAAGAGATTTCCACAAACGAGAAGTGCGAGAAAAGAAATTGTTAGCATAGAACTTACGGTTACATTATGCCAAATGTAAACTATATATTGGTGAAACCTCGTCGAGAGTTTATTATTGTGCTTAAGTTGATAAATTCTAGGTACCATGTGGAAAGGTTCATCGGAACAGTTGCCATGGAAGTATATATAAAGGGAGGCAACTCTACGGCGGTGGGAAAGTGACTGATATCCAGAGCAGGGACAGTAATATTGCTGATTCTTCTTTGGATTTCATCAAGGATTTCTGGATATATGGAGGAAAAAAACAGATCATATGTGGCAGAAATATTATGAGTATGGACGAACTGTAGATTTATTGATATGCAAGATAGATTCAGGAGAGAAAAATTGTCTACCAAGACGCAGTGAAATAATAAGACCCGGATTCAATATAGCCGTTCAACTTCATGGAAGCCGAGAACGTTATCCCACGAAGGCGAAACCAGTCACTTTCCTGGAGGCTCGTATCAGCCATATTGATGGAAGGCAAAAAGGAGTCTCATAGATGATTAATAGAAAGCAGTTTAAGTTTGGAGCGTTAAAATTCACAGGCCATCGTTTGCCACCAGTTTAATCTTATGAGACCAATCGGACTTAGTATCAAGGCAGGAATAAATGATTTTGTCATAGCCAATGATATAAAATTGCCATAAGCACGTTTAACCTTTAAAATCTATGCGATGTATATGGTACCTGTCACAATACGTTAGAGCTACTTTTTATTTATTCTCGGGATGGAAATTGTTTTTATCGCGAATGAATGCATAAGTCGATACTCATATAAAAATTAGTACTAATTTATTCCGATGAATAATACGGTACTAACAATCGAGAAGACAGTCTACTTAAATAACATTTAATCGTTTACTTAACCTCCGTTCCGTTCAACTTTGGTATTTGCGAGAAACCTCCCCAAAAGGCGGGATGTGGCACAAGGCCGGTTTTTAACGTGCAGCATTCCGAGCTCTGGCAAAAGCTCCTCGTAGACCCTTTATACACGGGGTCGGGTTTGTATAACTCCCTAGACGAGACTCTGCCCTTCGGCATAGCCTCGTCTGGGTTCCTCTCTACCCGGAGGTCGACAAGAATTTCTGTTCAACTTCCACTCTCTCAGTAAGAGAGCATGCTATTTATCTTTTTAGAACAGGGGGGAGATCCGGTACTCGACAACAGGGATCTTATCCCCTCACCTAACCGGCTTTTATTTTATTATACTTGTTACCAATCAAAGCAAGAACGTCCATTCCGTTCTGTTATTTACCAGGAAGAGGAAGAGATAAATTCTCACCTTTCCCAGTGGCACTTGTGTGAAAGTAAGCGCAACGGTTCCAGTTAGAATATGAACCTGGTACGCCTGTCCCATTTTTCCACGTCTTTAATTGCTACACTGCGCACAAATCTGTATTGTCGTATTATAGATTATAGAACTTAATAGCCACTCAACAAGTGATCTGCAGCCAACTAAGGTTTTACCCAGAAAGAAGATATATATATATATATATATATATATATATATATATATATATATATATATATATATATAAAATACTATCCTCCACTGATGAACACAACGCTTAAAATAGTAAAGTAAAAAGGAACTGAATAAGAATACTGGAGTTTATAATTGGCAAAATGTGGTTGTAAGTAGAGAATATTGGCGAAATAGACTACAGCAACGATATTAGTCTTTCAATCATTTATTTATGTTGAAGATATGATAATAGCCTTTGTACAACGGACATTTTTTTAAGATGCATGCTGTTAAATTGGCAACTGTAATTGCATTGTTAAATATTAATTCAACTTCACCCATACAGTGTTTCTGTTTCGTTTAACCATTGTTTCATATTCTATGTTTCCTGGTTCATCTAACATGCAGTACAACATTAGAGTAGTCCATAATATTCGTCGTTTTATACAACGCGCTCTTAACTCTATCCTAAGTATAAAAAGTTAAATACAAGATTGTGTTTCTTTGTATTAATAACTATGATATTAATAAAGTCATCCTGTGTCTATAAGACGCAGGATGTTTTTTTCACAAATGATCGTGTCCAAAAGTTTACTGCATCTTATACTTTAGTTTAGAACTCAATCCTATTTTTCTAGGACACAAAGCGGACAAAATCGGGTTAAATTGAACGTTTTTGTTTATTAAAGAGATAATATCTATCTAATGGTGTGTTGCAACAAAAGGAAATACATATTTCATAATGTTTCTCTAAATTCCACACGGTTGTGTACTTTTTACTGATTTTTTTTTAGTGTAGACAGCAATGTGAGTTTGTAAATCATTCAAAATAAAATATTATTTAATTTACGTTAAAAACAAAATATTATTTAATTTACGTTAAAATAAAATATTATTTAATTTACGTTAAAATAAAATATTATTTAATTTACGTTAAAATAAAATATTATTTTATTTACGTTAAAAACAAAATATTACTTAATTTACGTTAAAATAAAATATTATTTAATTTACATTAAAAACAAAATATTATCTGAGTTTGTCTATATTTCTGAGATGAGGTATTATGTACAGTATTTACATTAGTCGGACTATTGTCCTCATCTTTGTCGCCATATTTGTCACAACGTTTCGGCCGTTGTACGCTCCGCCCCCCCCAGGTGGCCGGAATCCCGAACCGAACCCTCCACTTCGATCCAACTCCACGCGCCATGCCCGACGGATGTCAGTTATCAGTTATCTCCTGCTAATTTTCCCTCTGAAAGTTCTCCACTGCCCCAACCAGGAACCGATTCACCTTCCTTGGGTCTGTCACTGGATCTAACCAACGCCTTTATCCACTGTGCCATGTGTCCATGTGAAGTTTCGATAGGTATTGACACGTTTAGTAAGTTAAGTCATTTTCAAAACTAGAGTTTTTTCCAGATTTACACATGACATACTGTGGCCCACATCGAAATAGTTACCAAAGATTACCATAAAAAATTTAAAACAAACAAATTTTTATTCATTCAATTCTATTGTGATTTATTTTCTCACTGTACATTGGCGATTTATTGGCCTTATAACCCAAGTGTGGTTTTCGGAATGCTTACGAAGCACAAAATTAAACAAAAGGATCCTGTTTTTTTTTTTAAATCTTCTCTTCCGTTTTCACAAGATTTGGCTATTTTATTTGCTCTAAAATCAGGTGCGTTTCATACCACCTAGTGATCTATACAAACAGAATTATGGTAATTAACAAAAGAAAATTTCTGGAAATCTTGTAATTTTAAATAACTACTCAGTTTTAAATATTATCATAATCCGATCTATTTATGCAGAAAACAAATGTTACCATTCAACAAACAAATGCATAAAGACATTTATTCATTCTACCAATTTTATATGTACAAGAGAACCATCTTTAGTGCTTTCTAAACATTTTTCTCTGGGTTGCATTTTCGGAATGAAAATTTGCTCGCTCATCACTAAAGGAAAGTCTTAGTGAAAAGGTGCAAGCAGTCCTACGACAAAGAAGATCCAGAGAGAGGCTTAAAGGGAGACAACCGTAGATTCGAAGTCATAACATTATCATTGATAACTCTCTCCTCTAATTTGCGGAGCCTATTTACTATAGGCTTAAGACTTGATATAATGTTAAAATATCACAATGATAAAATCGGTCAATAATTATTTATAACTGGGACATGCATGCAATTACAAGTAATCGATAATAATATTTTAAATTTCGAAATACTTTTGGCATATGAATTTTTAAAAACTATTTCTAAATCTTTGATTGCCTTTTAATTATTCCGCCTCACCTGTTATCCTCTTCCACGGCACGTATGAGGCGCGTCGCATCGTTTGGGAACGACTTTGTAGATCTTTAAAACAAAAGTTAACCTCTCCAGTGATGACATCTCTTTCCTTTACAGGCAGGTAACCCGAAATCGCTGTTAACGGATAGAAACCGGAAGCCTACAAGAATAATACCGGCGTTCCTCAGGGCCCTCATCTTAACCTCTGACCTTTCACTGTCGAAACGGTTAAATATAGCTGTCTCTTCTACTCCAATAGCTTCATGTCTCGCACTTCATCTTAACCTCTCTGACTCAATATTAATGATCTGCCGGTGCTTGTTTTATGCTAATGGCACAACAATTTATAGGTACCCCTACAAAAATTTGGAGGATATGAACTTGGCAGCTAGTGGGAGAAGATTTACGCCTTATCAACCATAATGGAGTAGTTAATGACAAGAAAAATATTTATTGCTGGTAATTTGTTTTCAAAAATTCATTGCTGGTAATATTTTTCAAAAATGTATTGCTTGTAATAATCTATAGCTGGTAATAAATTTTTACAAGAATGTATTTCTGGTATTGACATTTAGCTGGGACCCTAAAAGTGCTATCACCTTAGGTCAGGGTAGACCTCTGATCGGGAAGTTTCGAAGAGCAAGGAACCACCTCTTAATTACTGGCTTTCCCAGGTCTACCCGGGAACGCCAGCAATAAAGAGTTGGTTCCACGCCCTTCAAAACTTCCTGATCAGAGGCCTTGCTGCCGGACGTAGTTTATCGTCTTACACAGGACACCAATGGGAGAAGGATTAGCTTGCGAAATTCAATACGTTAAAAGCCAAATTGATAACGTTCCACTATCACGGAGTAGAGACTGAACTTTCACCTTTAATGATGCATTGGTGTATTTTCTTTTTCGCAAGGAGGCTTCTTGTTTTGAACGTCTATTGGAAGACGAGCTTACCTCACACCTCAAGTAGAACTCATATATAGGATATATTCCTAAAAATTCTGAACAATGATCGGTTCATTGTATCGCTTCAATAAATATCTGATCCCCAACTATATTCTATCTTGAAGAAAGCCATATCAGATCAAAAATGACGTATTGCCGCTATACGTAGGCTGTAACCTGTCTTTTCACAGGCTCAAAGATGAATCACTCCCATTTTCTTCGGAATTCCATTAATAAGTAGTAGGTTCTACTGGGACAATTTCTTCTCAAGAACTGATACTTGTTGGTACAGATTCCAGAAGGATATTTTCACTACAATCGCGATCGCTTCAATCTAGATTTAACCGTTATCTTTTTTTTCAGCATTTAACGCCAAGCAAGGCGGGAGTGCCACCAGCACCCAAGAAGTTACAGAGAGTGGGAGCAAGAATAAAGAAGCGTGACAGAGGAAAGAATAAAGAGAAGGACGGGGAATTAGATCAAGGCATCTTGAGATGTCGATTGACACTGCATTTGAATCTTTGGAGTTTATGGCTATCGGGGAAGTAAGTAAGAGGAAGAGAGTTCCACCAACGGGAAGTGCGAGACATGAAGCTATTGGAGTAGAAGAGACAGCTATATCTAACCGTTTCGACAGTGAAAGGTCAGGACTGAGATGCCAATCTAGTCGCACGCTTAAATCCATGCAGTTTGAGAACTTGCGACAGTAGCTCGTCGGAGCAGTTACTGTGAAAGTATTTGTAGAAAAGACAGAGGGAAGCGAACTGCAGTTTTCTTACGCTCATACAACACCATACAGTAATCCTCTACTTTGAATATCTCTTGAGCCTTGTATTGGTTGAATATATTATATACATAAATACTAATAGTAAAGAAGTAGTTAAAGAATTTCATTCACTCTAATTATGTTATATATACAAAGATGTCTCCTGAGGGTGGCCTAGATAGGTTAATCTGGTTGAACAGTCCTAGTGAGTTCGATACTTACTAGGCGTTTCATTCTATGATCGACATCAATTAGCTAAAGTTTGTACTGAAATTTAACAATCTGGTCTAAACTATACTGGTGGGTGCTGAGAATACTTTGGTCAAATCTAGGCGTATATTTTGCACAAATAACTTTGGTCAACAACGATTTTGCTACTGAGATAAAAGCGCATATTTTAGACTAAAACGAGTACACCGATTCATTATTCTTAGTATGTTAAGTTAGAACATGTTAGGACTTGAATAGAGATGGCTGGGGTGACATTCTTATAAGTTAATTACACAGAGAAAGTATTTGCTACCTAGATGAATGATATAAAGGTATATTTCCCCTTAAAGTCAATATTATATTAACAGTATTCACTTTTCAGAGTGAATTTTTACGCCTCTTTTTCAGCTGATTGAACAGATGGCATGGAATTCATCCGTATTAGTTGTGAAGAACATTCTTGGATCCGGTAGGAATAAAAAAAATACTGACCTGATAAACAAAATACTAGCGATGATTGATGTCACTTAAAACGCATTTCTAACATTCCTATAGTGATTTTTTTTTTACAACGGATCCTGATACCATAAAAATAAGCTTGATAAGATACTCCTTGAGGCATCAAGTTACATCCAACCCCAAAATGATGATTGACAACTGCTGTTTCTGAGAATCCAGGGCCAGCGAAACGTTCAAAACGCAAGAGCAAGTGCCTCGAACATTTCGGAAAGTATTTAAAATGTCAATATGAAACGGACTATATTGGTAGAACTGGACAGATGTTGAAAGCAAGGATCAGACAGTACTTAAAATCTAATATTCGCAATGGCTTGGTCGGGAATTTCCGTAGGTGCGTGAATACAACTGGTTCGGAGATGTATGAACATTTACTAAAAATAGCAATGTGATCCGTCTTACAACTAAGACATACCCAGTACCGAGGAAGGCTAATTTTGAATTTCATTTAAAGGTGTGGGAATCTGTTTCTATTAAGTCCTACCAGCCATCTCTCTGTAAGCAGAAGAAGTGTTGGTGGGTTTAAAGATAATTAGCTTTTAAGTTTTATATATTTATACAACATTTGGGCGTTTCTGTTAATTTTAGACTTTTTTCTCCTCGATTGAGTTCCAATGAAACAGTTGTTTGTTTAACGACATATCAACTTCTTATGGGTCATTTAATACTAAAATTTAATTTTGGAGGGAGCTTTAGTAATTTTTATTTATTTATTCATTTTTCAAAAATGTGTTTGTAGTTTATCATCATACCCAGGACGCCCGATGACAGAGGATCGATTAACGAAGTTGGCTTTCATTTGTGTTAATCCTGTTGTATTTTGATATTAGCACTTTATGGCATTGTTACTTTTTGTTACACGTATTGCACATTAATAACGTGTTACACATGTTCTTCATTTTTCTTCTTGTTTTAATATGCTCGTTCTTATCGCTTTAATTAAATTCTGTCCACCTTCAAATATATTTTAAAGTATTTTTATTCGGTTATTTTCCCACTGACAGGTAAATTTTCTTTGAACATAAATATAATATTTATTAATATATTATTTACAACGACACGGCCGAGTGATTAGCACATTCGTTTTCTGACCATGAGACCCGGGTTCAAATCTCCCCAAAGGTAACTTCTTGATGGTTGGATAGTGACTGAAAATTATACCACGGTTTAACCAAATCCTTGTCAGTGAATTTTTATAGATGGGACTATTTGGAAGCCGTCAAGGCTGTGCTAGCACAAAGCAACAAGTCATTGTGACTGAGGGTTTAACTGTTCTTGCCCTTTAAACTGTTGATCACGCCAGGTAATGCGCTTTCTCCAATAAGCTGAAACTAACATGCAATATAAACCCCATGGTATTGAACAAAGACAACAACTGTGCCTGAGAAGGCATCTGCAACAGGGATTGTCTAGCCGCCTTAGTAGATAAAAATTATCGGAAATGAGCGGCCAGCCATTATTATTATATGCATATCCTCTATATACTCGGATCTATAATAATCGTGCAGACCACATTATTTTTTAAGAATAAAATTGAAACCCACCCACTCCTATTCGACTTATTTTTAGATCCAGAAAATTATAAAAAATCAAAATATATTTGTGTCATCTTTATTCGTTGTTTAAAAAACAATTTAAAATATATGATCAAGAAAAGAACATTTAGTGGTGGCTATTATAAAAAAAAATGTTCTGTTGAAGAAAAACAAGCCATTGCAGCTGTTGTGTAGAAAATAAAATTGAATATGAACAAAAATTAGAGTGATTAAGCGATAAAAACATAATAGGCTACTATACGGAAATATTTCTGATACACCAAAACAAACATATATTCGATCTTTTTACTCCAACTTGAATAGGAGTAAAAAATAATGAAAACGTGAGAGACGGACAGAGAAGAAAATAACAAATGGAGGACATGAGAAAGAAGTTTTGTAAGGATCATATTTTGAGGGAAAAGAATAATGCTTTAATTTTCATAATTTTCTTTCCGTAAATACCATTCCTCCAATCAAATAAACTAAATTCTGGACTAATCCTACACCCTCCACTAGATTTTTTCCGTCTCCCCGCTTATTCCATCTTACTTTTATTTAAGAACCGAAGCTAAAGAATTAACACGATTAATATAATATTATGTTGTCGGAGTTAACTCCTCCTTAATTTCCCAATTGTTCACTAGGGCACGCTCTTCTTACACTATAAATACTGGGCGATTACTTGCCTCGTTCTCATTTTACTCTGCATTTCAGCGGACACATTTAAAAATGTGATCTCTCGCAGAGATCTGCGTTTTTCCCACTTGTGGGAGAACGCCATGAAACATACACACACACACGCACACATACACACATACACGTACGAACATTCATCAAAATACAAACCCTTCACGTTCATGCACAAACACAAATGTTGATGTCTTTGTCCATTGTAAATTTTGTTGTTTAATACACATACTTGTTGCATATATATATATATATATATATATATATATATATATATATATATATATATATCGGTCTTGTTTATTTTCTTTACATCTTCGGTTGGACTCAACTTGAGTCCGCCATATTCTTGTAGTGGACCTTTTAATATTCTATCAGGAGTTACACACGTGTTCCTAATTTAACAAGACGCAAAACCACGGTCCGCAACAATGTTTCCATTAGAAACATTTCACATCAGGCTCCCCCTCTCTAGCATATTTAAGGAATCATGGGAAGTAAATAGTCAAAAACATAAGCTGTTCTCTATACGGAAGAATGCATCGACCGAGACAAAGTAAAACATGTGGCTATAAAGGGAGAGTTTATTAACTCAGTTGCGACTCAATGGTTTTGTAAAGAACGTTGCCATATCTGATCATCACTACCTTGGTTGAAAAGTCAAATAAAGGGGCAATCAAATTGGAAATAAATAACTCAGTTTTCCAGATGAATGTTTTCGTTTTGTAGCAATTTCGGTATTTAGTCGAAATTAGCAGATTCTATTTTTAATTTTATTATCTTGTCGTGGATTCGTTTGGCAGCTGAATGCTCACTCACACCACCATTCACATGCTGAACATTACTTACACTCACATAACTTTTTCTTACACAGCAAATCTTCTGAGAACTATTATTACAAGAAACTCTCATAAACTTTCTTTCAGTGAACATTGAAATACAAAAATAATAGTTAAAGAGAGGCAACTCTTGTTTTATTCAACCTTTTCCTACTTAAATGCATGCATTCACATCGTTGTACATCTTGTTAAATCCATATTTTATGTGTAATGATGTTTTTTGCTTATCCTTTTTCACGTCAGTTTTGTTTCCTAATCTAAATTTAAATTAATGCACTGAAGTCCGCCACAATCTTATAGCCACTCTAACAGACGAGTATGATCGGAAAACGAGAGCTCAGCCATTATATTATTTACTGTATCACTATATATATAAGTATTAAAGCGACAAAATATTTTGTTTTATCCCTATCCTTCATATCACAGGTTCTATAATCAAATAGCATTAATCATTTGCTTTGCTTTGCTTGATTAAACTAACCTTCTCTTTACCGTTTTAATTCAGTGTCATAGCCTGTCAGAATTCTTATACATTGACGGGAAGTATTAATTTTGACAGTCACCGTTCTAATGAATTAAATTTCGACTGGTTCTATGCATTTGAAACAAAAAAGAAAAACGAAACATTTAAAAGATATATTCTAGGATTAATCACGCATCTTCACCAACAGTTATTTTTTGATCTACTCTAACACTGTATAAACAGCCATCAATTCGACACCGGAACAATAGGCTCTTCCAAACTACTCCAATCGTTTGGCTGTCCAACGCCTAACTTGGCCGGGTACTTACTGAAAACAAACCTACTGGGGCTGACGACACACAAACACCAGAAGTCTGGTATAATTAGCGGCAGCCGATGCCGTTATGCGAGTACAAACTCTACACTTACTATAAGATAAATCTCATAGCCGTGTATATTTTTTCCTCGCTAAAACTACAATGCAATATTAACACTATGTATGCGGTAAAATTCCAAGATGGACTCTCTAATGCTTTTTGTATATTACCCGAGGCGAAAGCATAAATAAATCCTACTTTACACTTTAAGAACACCTCATCTGTATTGACGTGTGTTATTCTTATTTCTTTTCGCGTCAGTTATGCTGCTCTGGTCGATTCGATCGAACAAGGCCCAATCATATTCACCGGTATTGTGGTTCCCGAAACAATAGCATCGGTTTTCTAACAAGTATGTTGGTCATTTTATTGGACTTAAAAAGTATTGCTAAAGGTTTTTTTTTGTATATCTCTGCATTGTACGCTCAACACCTCGATAAAAATGGACAATGGAAATGTTATTGTTTAGATTTTCTTAAAAAGCTTTTATTTCCAAGACTTGCAAATATGTACTTTTATATCTGATAAATCTTTAAATAAACATGATTTGTAGATACTTCAACGATAATGGATAAATAGAGGTGATGCCCGAAAAATGTTCTATAACAATAAATAAATAAATAAGATTGACAAGAATGAGGAATATCTGTCAGTTTTTATGAAAGTTTGGGGCATTTAACTCCTCTAACTTGCAAGAATTTGCTCCATATCATTTAAGAAAATGTGAATATGTGAAACCCTTTAACCCGAAGAATTAATAAACAAAAGATTAAAAATAATGAATACGATGACGCATACATATAGACGCATGTTGTAAAGTAAGTTTTCGCAAGTATGCACAGGAATATATATATATATATATATATATATATATATATATATATATATATATATATTGAACAATAAAAAATATTAAAAAATTAAAATCTTCAGACACACTGGGTTGTATATTAATATTCTTTCGTTTTTATTCTTATTTCATTTAGATTCCTCGACTAGTTTCGGCCAACATGGCCATCATCTGGTAGCAGTGAACTACAGAAATAAATGTCTGGATGGAGAAAACTTTTGTCTGTAGTTTTCATTTGTTTTTTATTTTTTCAACATGCATTTTGGTCAGACCTTGTGTTGGTAAAACAGTTGTCATTTAAGATAAGAGCTGGATGCATTCATGATACTCTGAATTCCCTTGGTCATTATATATATATATATATATATATATATAGATATATAACCGCTACACTATGCGAATACTACCCGTTAAAAGTGCGTCAAAAGTGTAAATTTTAAATTCATTTTTCGTTTCCCCTTTTGAAAGTGAAGTCTGAATTTTCCAGAAAAATATAAAATTCTCTGGTGAAATAAATTCTTACGAATGGAGCCTTAATGTGGTCTGTTTTTCTTTAAATTATATATATATATATATATATATATATATATATAAAGGCTTAAACACTAATATTCCATGAATAATTTAGATATGGTTGCATATGTAAGTGTATATCAACCACTAATATATATATATATATATATACACACACACACACACACACATATATATATATATATATATATATATATATATATATATATATATATATAAAGGCTTAAACACTAATATTCCATGAATAGTTTAGATATGATTGCATATGTAAGTGTATATTAACCACTAATATTATATATATATATACATACACACACACACACACACACATATATATATATATATATATATATATATATATATATATATATATATATCTATATCATAAATACAACCTGTCAATGTACGAACACTTACAAACATTTGTCAGTTAATGAGGGAAGAATAAGTATTATTGCAGAAGACAAAAAAGTAACCTCAATTTTTCTGTAAGCAATAATTACATGACGGTAGTCCTCTCCAAAAATAAAATACAATAAATAAATAAAACAAAATAAACAAAAAAAACTACTCCCACTTTTCAATAACACAGTATTTTTTCTTTTGGGCCAATAAATAGCGGAAGTCGACCATGAGTTGAAGCGACGTCAACACTTCCGCCAAGTGTCGTGTCGTTATGTGATTATAAAACCGCTGTTGTCGTTACCATTTTGAAGAGTTAAGTCAGTGCTGTGTACAAGTAAATGGTAGCCAATAATAACGACAAGAATGCCAAAAAAGAATTCCTCTATTTACTCCACCCCATTAAAAATAGAGACAAAGAATAATGGCCATGGCAATATGGCGACGATATCAACAATATGAACGAAAGTAACAATAACAGGTGAATGAAAAACAGTGCAATAAAACAGCATTAAAAACAAAAACAGCCAAATACAAATACAAATATCACTGAAGATATAGGATAACAACAGTAATAACAATGAGATTAATAATGAGAGCAATAGTGCTGATATTACTATTATTAATAACAGATAATACTAATATTTCTACGACGGAATAAATACTAACATCAGTCCTAATTGCGGAAAAACTACGAGCAATAAGGAATAGGCCGACAATATATAATATAAAAGAGTTTACAGAAAAAAAAACCGATGTTTATGACAATCTTATAAATAACAATATATCAGGGGAAACTAAAATGATATATCTTCAACAAAAACAACACTAGCAGAATAACAGCAATATGTTAATACTGTAGACTGCTGTGAAGAATACATACTCACCAGGATAAGTGTTGCTGCTGTGGTCTCCGTCGCAGGTTGGTTTAAATGAGAAGGAGCTACTAGTCCTAAGCTAAACCGGTTTGGGATTCAGTCTTAATTTTCTTAGATTGGTTGTCAGCCAAAGCTAGATGAACCAGTCTGCTCTACTATAGTTGTAAAGATAGGAGAAGAGATGGATACATCTCCTTCGCAAGGGTATTTATCCAAAAAGTGAACTCAACGGCCTCAACTGGAATTTTATTATGACATGTCAATCCATAATTTCGCGCCGATAACCGCTACACTACGTGAACATCGAACAACAACAATAATAATAATATGAAGAAAAATAAAAATAAGAAAATAATAATTTGTACAATAATAATAATAATAATATTCTCATGATACACTAGGTATGCTTGTTTATTTTTTTTTAACATTTCACCTCAAGCAAGGCGGGAGTGCCACTAGCGTGCAAGAGGTATAATAATAATAATAATAATAATAATAATAATAATAATAATAATCCCTGTTGTAGTTGGAGCCCGAGGACTGGTTGGAAAAGCTTGCAGTAGACTAACTGAAAGGATTCCTGGAAGTCCATGCCTCAAGGAGATACAATAAATTGTTCTGACAAGTACAGCCCACACTTTACGAACGGCTTTATCTATGTGATATATTTTTTTTTGTCAGTGGAAAGTGTCATGATGCCATTTTTAACCTTATATCCCTGGGTGGGACACGGAAAGAAATGTGTAAACGCCAGAAATCAAAGAAAATAAAAAAAATAATAATAATATTGAAATAATAATAATAATAACAATATAAAGAAAGAGAAAATAAGAAAATGATAATTAATACAATCTCTTCTCTTCACTTAATAATAATGATATTATTATTATTGTATTATTATTATTAATAATAATAATAGTATTATTATTATTCTGATGATACACTAGGCATGTTATTTTTTTAATCACTTCACCTCAAGTAAGGCGGGAGTGTCACTAGCGCGCAAGGGGTGACAGAGAGTGCGAGCAAGAGTAAAGATGGATGTTTGAGGAAAGGATATAGAGAAGGGCGGGAACCAGGACCAAGGCATCAGAATATGTCGATTGACATTACATTTGAATATTTGAAGATTATAGCTATTAGGGAAGCAAGTAGAAGGAAGGGAGTTCCACTTGTATCTGATTTCTTATGATCTTAATTGATTGGAGATGTTAACATGAACATGTTTAGTCTTGAATCAATATGGACTGCTGTAAATACCACGTTCTTCTACCACAAGGTGATTCGCAGATTCTATTAAAATCTTGCAAAAAAATTCTTCATTCAAAAGACGCCTTTGTTTTTCCCTAGAAGTCATAGCAATTCACAGATAATAAAGAAAGGTATCTGTAGAGAGTCATGATCATCTAAGTCCTGAAGAAACATAGCATTAAATATACATTAATGATATGAGAACTTCAATATAGATGAAGAATAACAACGAGAAATAATATTTTTAAAAATTATTTTTTATCTTTTCACTTAGTTAATATTAATAGAAACTTCAAGAGACACATGGAAGTGATTTCAGATTAATTGACAAAGGTATGACTACGTAGCTGGAAATTAAAAAGAAAAAAAGACTCACTCATTCAGAACAGCGACTCAAAGCAGTACAATAAGAACCAGTGATATAAAACCCAAGCTAAATTGTCACGTGATTAGGCTTAGAAATAATAACGGGAAATCAACCACATTTTCAATGAATGTGAAACGTTGGCTAAGAAAGAATACGTGAATAGGCATGACTAGGTGAGAAAGGTGAACCACTAGGAAATATACAAGCAACTGTATTTTAACCATAGAGAACAACAGTCTATGTCTATATTTTTGAGATGAGGTATTATGTACACTATTTACATTATTCGAACTATTGTCCTCTTCTTTCACCATTTTTATTACAACGTTTCGGCCGTTGAACGCTCTTCTTCAGTATCTGTTTATATTTCTGAGATGAGGTATTATGTACACTATTTACATTATTCGAACTATTTTCCTCTTCTTTCGCCATTTTTATTACAACGTTTCGGCCGTTGAACGCTCTTCTTCAATATCTGTTTATATTTCTGAGATGAGGTATTATGTACACTATTTGCATTATTCGGAATATTGTCGACATTCCAACCACCTGAAGAAAGCCGGAGCGTACAACGGCCGAAACGTTGTAATAAATATGGGGACAAAGATGAGGAAAATAGTCCGAATAATGTGAATAGTGAACAACAGTCTATCTTCTATGCTTTATGTACTTTTAGGACATGTGTGATCATGGTCCTCGACAACTTCTTATCCTTTGAACTACAAAGGATAGAAAGTTTGTTTGCATTTTTTACTATCCCTTCCTCACTTTTCTCCCATCCATTTACACAAGCCCATTAGGTAATTTACTATTTCATTCTGTTTTTCTGACCTTTAATGTTCTGTGAGTGTCAAGGTATCCAAACCTTATTTCCTCATTATGTGTCCTAGAAATTTGAACTGTGTCTTGTGCTATTTTAATTATCAGTGTTCTTTTAGTTTCCAATCAGCTTTAGACCTCCACGTTGCTCACATGCTCAGTCCATGGTATTATCAGCATTCTTGTGTCGAACCATATTTCTGTTGCCTCATGTCTCATCTTCATCCATGAAGAATTTGTCCGGCATTCACTGCCATGTAAAAAGGCTGATATGACACAACTGTTCAGCATTCTTTCCTTTGTTCCTGAGAATAAAACGTAAGAACCTTTACGAATTTGTGGAATTGTCATGCATACCATTAGTTAACAGAGCACAATGAATGATCCAAAATAATCTCGAAAAAATCATTGGATGATCTGAAAAGCTGGTAAAGATTTGGAAATGACAACGCTACTCTAGTGGGAATATTATTTCATCAATTGGTGACGGTGGGTAATTAATATGTTATCGGTAGAATGGTAGTCGTAATGGAACCGATACACAGATAACTTAAAACGATTTCTTAGTTACTTGTTTTACTTTAAATTATTGCTGCGTGACGTAAACAATAGTCAGTGCATTATTGAAAGAAATAGCCATAAATAATCAATAGTACCTTTACTGTCACTTTTATTATTGTCAAGTAAGACTGTTTTTACTAGTGACAGAACTAATTTCAAATTGGAACTAATTTCAACTCGAAATTAATTTCAGCTTGGAAATAATTTGATTTCGATTTAAAATCAAAGTTATGAATTTTCGTGAATTCCTAAACAAAATGTAATGAGTTGGTGTTAATTTTTTAATTTAGCATTAAAAATCCTCAGTAAATAAGATAATACAGAATTCATCTTTTTTGCAACTTTCATTCATTTTTGTTGCAAATGAATAAAGTGGTACATTTTTATTTACTTTTATTCATTTAAATCTGATCCAATAAAAATGCAATATTCTTTGTAGCAAGAACAGTAGATTGTTTAGCTGTTTTTTTTTTGTAAAAAAACTCTCGTTCAAAAGAAGCCGTTATTAATCAAAATTTAAGAAAATCAATGAATTCAATTTTAATTTCGTTTGAAAACTTCAGAGATTTATTGAAATTTAAATCTGTGTACCGAGGATTTCCCAGATATCACGTTCGTAAATAGAGAACTCTATTACAAATTCTATTACAAATTCTATTACAAATTCTATTACAAATTCAAATTCCAAAAAATTAAACAGTTTCAAAACAGGATATGAGGCTTTGTGCTATGCTGCACAATATGATTTTGCTGCAATAAATTTTTCGATTGTGTGCTGAAATTAGTTCCGAGTTGAAATTAGTTCCGAGTTGAAATTAGTTCCGAGTTGAAATTAGTTCCGAGTTAAAATTAATTCTGAACCCCATTTTTACATGTACTTGAACAGCGAAATGTACGTTCTAAGTAACACTGTTAATCGAATAAGTACAGTATAATTTGGTACGTTTTGCTTTTACAAAATATAAGCTTGATATTAAAAATGAAAAGGAAGTGGGGAAATGGAAGACTATGTCCTGAATGTATAAATTTGAAAAAAAAATGATTTGTTATTCACGCAAATTACGTATTAATGAAAAAAGTTGTCGAAAGTGAAAAACTCTCAAAAACTTCGAAAGGGACCCATTTCTTTTTTTGTGGGTTGAAGAGATATATTTATTTATTTTTTTAAAATCATGTCACTTCAAGGAAGGCAATAATGTCATTACGACCCAGGGGTTTGCAGGAGTGAAAGTGAAAGAGAAATGATGACCATAAAGAAACAAAGAAAATTGTCAGTTGATGTTGAATTTAAATATTTGAAAATTGTAGGTGTGTCCCGAAATGGAGTTCTACAGGTGAGAAGTGCAAGAAAAGTAACTGTTAGAATAGAAAAGATGGTCGCATTATAAAGATTACAGAATCATTCAAGAAGGAAAATTTGTTGAATGGTTCGCGTCATTTTTTTATCGAATATATATAAAAAAGAAAGACACGAACGAACGATTGTAAAAGTATTAGCCATTTCTTTATAAGGAAATATTCGTTATTCCTTGATTAAACATACAGTACTACTTTTGACTGAAATTTATCAAATCTTTCTTTTAAAAGAATTTTTCAATGAAAGAATTTTTCAAGTTTCTTGTTTTTGCTTTTTCTATTATTTATGGGAGTGGGGTTCCTTTCTAATATTTTATAGACCTATAGTTAATACTGTTTAGAAACATAATTAATAATGTTGTTTTTAGAAACATATAATTAATAATTTTGTTTTTAGAAACATATAATTAATACCGTTATTTTCAGAAACAAATAATAATGTTTTTAGAAACATATAGTCAATAATGTTGTTTTTAGAAACATATAATTAATACTGTTGATTTTAGAAACATACAATTAATACTGTTGTTTTTACAAACATATAGTCAATAATGTATTTTTTAGAAACATAATTAATACTGTTGATTTTAGAAACATACAATTAATACTGTTGTTTTTACAAACATATAGTCAATAATGTTGTTTTTCGATACATATAATTAATACTGTTGATTTTAGAAACATATAATTAATACTGTTGTTTTTACAAGCAAATAATTGATACAGTACATTTAGTAAGCTATAGCTAACGCATTACTTTTTATTTTATTTTTTATTGATGGTTAAGAAGAGACTTGGTGTATTGAGGATACTTATTGACACATGGTTTCCACTATTCAATCAGTTATGCATAAACAAGTATAATAATTATAGTGATTATTTAAGGGTTCCAAAGAACATTGCAAAAACCATTCGCTATGGTACCTAGACTTTCTGAATTTAAGCGAATTACTAGACTGGTATCGAGATCTCATCAACTTTAAGTTGAGCTGACTAGATGTAACCGTAAATTCGATGCTAACAGTTTTTTTTTCTTTCATGACACCCTTGTGGAACTCCCTTCCTGCTCCATGCTTTTCAGCCAAATTTAATCAGCAAAAATTTAAATGCAATGTGAATCGGTATCTACTGTCCTGATTACTTTTCCCACTTCTCGCTCATTAGTAATGTTTCTCTTCCTAATTCTTCCACATCTTGTAACTCCTTGTGTCTCAGTGTCTTTGCTGTTTTGCACGGGGTGATACTGATTAAAAAAATGAATATAGGCTTGAAGATATCACCATAAAATCAACAATATTCTCAATCATCTAAATACGATCGGTAAATATTACGAAGAAACAACAGAAACCGAATAAATGGCATATATAGAAACGTTTTGGATATTAGATAAAAAAAGCAGTAGAAAAAAGAGTGGAACCCAAGTGGAACAGAAAGAAAATAAATTCTTAATGAAAATTAACAGTCATTAAATATTTTATCCGTTCTTTTTCAGGAGATAAATCGCGATGAAAGACTTATGTAACAATTACACAGATAATGTTACGTGGAACTAGAACAGTCTACCCCAGTAAGCGAAATAAAATGTTCAGTTCGACATTCCAACCACCTGAAGAAGGCCAGAGTGTTCAACGGCCGAAACGTTGTAATAAATATGGCGACAAAGATGAGGACAATAGTCCGAATAATGTAAATAGTGTAAATAATACCTCATCTCAGAAATATAGACAGATACTGAAAGGCCGTAACGTTGTAATAAATATGGCGACAAAGATGAGGACAATAGTCCGAATAATGTAAATAGTGTACATAATACCTCATCTCAGAAATATAGACAGATACTGAAAGGCCGTAACGTTGTAATAAATATGGCGACAAAGATGAGGACAATAGTCCGAATAATGTAAATAGTGTACATAATACCTCATCTTAGAAATATAGACAGATACTGAAAGGCCGTAACGTTGTAATAAATATGGCGACAAAGATGAGGAGAATAGTCCGAATAATGTAAATAGTGTAAATAATACATCATCTCAGAAATATAGACAGATACTGAAAGGCCGTAACGTTGTAATAAATATGGCGACAAAGATGAGGACAATAGTCCGAATAATGTAAATAGTGTACATAATACCTCATCTCAGAAATATAGACAGATACTGAAAGGCCGTAACGTTGTAATAAATATGGTGACAAAGATGAGGACAATAGTCCGAATAATGTAAATAGAGCTCTATTAGGGATGACACGGAGGTAAATGTAAAATGAGAAAATACCAAAATAAAAAGACAAAACAACTCCATGGATATATCCACAAGCAAATAAAATGACTTTCAGATACAACGGTATACACACGATGGTGATGAGGACACTTGCTAAAAAAAACTGAGATATTGTCAAAGACAGATTGGACAGTTAAAACAGAACCAATTAGATTAATTCTAGGATTAAGAGGATTTGGAGAAGTAACTGTTAATCTCAAAGTAAATAAACAGACCTAAATCAGTTTGAAAAGTGTACCGTTGGCAAAGCAATTATATATATATATATACACAATATATATATATATATATATATATATATATATATATATATATATATATATATATATATATATATATATACGTAAATGCGAAACTGTCTTAGTATATAGAATGTATATTTCCGCTTTGCCAAGGACTAATTTGTGAAATATGGGTATGACATTTATACCAGTAGTTATTGGAGGACTATCTTGAATATCCAGATAAAAAGGGATGAATCCAGATCATCCTGACGGCAGCTTTTCTAAAAAGAATTTTCGAATTTACGTATATACTAGCAGTATAATCCGCTTCGACCGGGTCTTTCATTACTGGGGATTTCTGCCGTTCAATTGAAGCAGTTTAAGTTTAAAGTAAGCCCGCCCGAAAATAAATATTAGTAGCAACAATTAGGTGCAACTGAGGCACATACCCAAATGGGGGTGGGATAACAATTGGAATAGGGTGTGGCACTGAAAAGGGCCGTTTTTGAGTTCTCAATCTTGTTTCAGCCTCACGCACAGCAGCAGTTGAAGAACCGTTTCTTCTCAGCCGTTGAGTCCTTTGATCCTTTTTTAGCCTCACGCGCAGTAGCATTCAACTATGCTCTTCTGGAAAGCTGATGGCTGCGTTGATCTTCGGACTCAGTGGCTCTGATTGAAGCATTCCGAGAGGCATTTTAAGACAGGCAAACTGAACGTTCTAAAGACGAATCGTTATGTCTTATTAGCATAGCGGACCTGGTGGCAGCGGTTTTACGACCTAGGCATGTACTTTTCTTTGGTGTCATGTCTTAGGCATGCATGAATTGTCAAATGTAATACCTGGGCAAATACCAGAAGAGAACGCTGTAAAGCAACAGGGATCACTAAGCTCGAATAACTTTAAGAAAGTTTGAGAAAATAAATACTGAGTAATAAGAAAGCAAGATTACTTATTACTTATGGTGAATGCAATGCAAAAACTGGCAGGATAATAAAAAAAATTAAATTGGGAACGGCTTTAAACAACAATGAAAGCAACGAGTTAAAAATTGTAGTAGTAGGCTTTATGCAACGGAAAAGGTAACCTCACTTGAGAGAGATTGAAGCTTAGCAAAGAGAAGTGGAATGTGTAAGCAGGGCTGGATGTACAGAAGTAGAAGCGGAATTGTGGAACTAAGTGGTAGCAATGAACTATGGACTGCGTAGACAATCAGTATGACACGGCGACATTTGACTGGACCTGTAAAGCAGCTTGGTACCAATGGGAAACTCGAATAGGTGTCGCGTTCCGCAGGTCATGTGTATGCGCGTGCGTCATCGTGTGACACAGCGCGTGTTGCAGGGCCACACGTAGACGCGTTGCTGTACGCGCTAATTATGAAGTTCAGCAGCAACCGATGGGCAACGTGTGAAGGTGTGAATCACGACCACACAGCAAGAGCTAGGATTGGAAGTTATGTTTGAAAAAGTACATTAAATTTTGCCTTAGATTTTTGCGCAATGTGTAAAAAATCAGTTTTTTTCGCTTTTTCACCTTCAACTTTATAATTTTTTTCAGCTAATTTAGACCAAAACCGGCACTGAAGAATTATCTACCAAACAAAAAAAAAAAATTCTTCGAAATCGGATGAAAACTATGGAAACGCATAAACAACATCCGATCACACACACACAAACACACACACACACCTATACATACACACACATTTTGAGAATTATAGATAGAGATAATATTATTGTAATAATTTAAACTATTTATTTTTATTAAAGATTTTATGAAAGCAATATAGGCAAGAACAGATACTGAGAGTTATAATGGAGAGGAAGTAGTGGACAGCCGTTGTCGCCAATAAATTAGACACAAAACTGGCACTGGAGAATTATCTATCAAACAAAACAATTCATTGAAATCGGATGAAAACTGTGAAAACGCAATAAAACCGTTCGATCACAGACACATACATACACACATTTTGAGAATTATAGATATAGATAATTGCCTTGCACAATTCTCAACAATACACTTTTCAAACTGAATCAGGTCTGTTTATTTACTACAAAATAACTACAATAGTAAGAATGCTCGTATATTGTGGACACTTGCTATCACTTAAGCTCGAATTTAAGCCTTTCAGCGGTGAACCCAGAATGAGTAACAAGTGAATGGATGAATTAATATATTAATGGTGGAAATTCAAAAAAAGTCAAGGAAATAAAAAAAAAATGAATATGGAAAATGAAACTAGGGGGAGAAAAAAGAAATAGAAACCAAATATGTCATAAGCAGGCTGTCGAAAGAGGGGAAAAGAAAAAAGAAAGTAAGAAGAAACGAATCAGGTGAAAGAAAACAACGTTTTGTTTTTGTCAACAAGGTATTTTTCTTTCTATTTTTGCCTCTAATTGAGTTGCGTTCTTTCCTTGCTTGCTGAGGTCTGCCGGTTTTAGTGCTCTTTGCTCTAAGTACAATTCATACGAAACACGACGGAGAGTTAAAACAACAGGAATGCAAAAAAAAAAAAAACAACATTTCAGATGGCTTAATGGTTGGGAATTGGGATAGACAACTCCTAAATCCATAGTTCGATTCACGGGCTCGATTGATTTGATCGAGTTCACCGTCATTATAAAATTGTCGTAAAAAATGTTGGTGTTTGATGACTATTCCCTGAGTATTATTAGAAGTTATTCACAGGTGAATCTTTAAATGTAGTTCGGCAATTATTATCTTATTCTTTTATCTCCCTTAAGGGTTTGAGCGATCATGGCTCTCCACAGATTCCTATTCTATGTAAATCTGAGCAATATTTGTCCTCTTACTATCGCTCCCATTCTTTGTTCTATCACCAATTATACAAGCACCGATGTTTCCCTCGGCGTCTCTCGCTTTCAATATGACCTGAAACGATGAATGGGATCATCGAGTCAATGCGATATCCACTAATCTTTCTTTAGCTGCAAAGCATGTGCTTCCCAAGGATTACACACGGTTTTCAATTAAGAGTTTTCGTCGTGCTATACTGGTTACTAACCAAAGGTACATAGCCTAGACTGTACTACTATTTAACTTATAGTTGGAGAACTTCAATTCAGAGTTATCCACCTAGACCAGTTGAACAGACAGAGTTCTAGAGCCAGCCTGCCCTGTTATAATTGTGGCAAGAAGAGATGGGTTTATACGTTTCACGAGAGTATTTGCACGTAAGTGAATGTAACGTACGCGACTAGAATTCGAAATCGGTACCCCGATTCTTTAATCCACGCCGCTCTCCATGGCACCATCCTGCTTCCAATATGACCCGTGAGCGTTAAATTCCCCAACACACCTTTTCTTATTTAGTATCCTAGAAATTTCAATTGCCTCTTTCTGATTTTCAGGACAAGTCTCCTTTTACTCCCATTTTCCATGGCATTCTCAGCATCCTTCTGCAGAACATCATCTATTTGACCTCAAGTTTCTTTACATCTGTTAGAAAATTCGTTTAACATTCACATCCAAATATGAGGATAGTTAATATGTAGCATTTCATTACCTTTTTCTATATTTCTAACGGTATTTTCCTGTCTCCTAATACTTTGCTTAATTTTTGGAAAGCTTCTTTCGATATTCCAGTGAGACTTCGGATTTCCCTGTCATACTTCTCAATTGAATTTATATATTGCTTGCTTCTGACGCTTCCATTTCGTAGCACTTATCGTCGACTCCCTCTTGCAAATAAACTTGTATATAATGTCTTCTTACAGTTGATTAGGACTTCCTTCTCGTTTTCCTTGTTTAAGACTTCATGCAGTTTTCTATCTGTGTCTCTCATCACCAAGGAGTTACATACCTATGTTGTTTTGCTCAAGAATGTACTCACCAATAATAAAGCTTGGTTGGACTTTTATAAGTTATTTTAGAATAGACTCTTTTTGCAGGATAAGTAAGGTCCTGGGTATGACGATAAACTACATCCGTCAGCTTGTCCTCTGTTCGGGAGGTTTTATTAATTGCTGCTGTTCCAAGTCTCAATCTGATCCCGGGTGGTAGCACCTGGTAGGGTCCCAGCTATTATTATTATTATTATTATTATTATTATTTGTGCATGTTATGTTTCCTGCTTTGCATCCTGTAGAGCCGGGTCCAAACTATGGTCCTTTGGCCTTATAGGAGAATTGTCATTTAATTGATTGCACTTTGCTTAGTATATGGATGTTCCTAGTAGAGTGATCTTCTGGGCAACTTGTCTGTTGATGTTACCTGGGACACTGTTAGTAAAAGTGTTCATTCTTTTTCTCACGAAGCCTAGAGCTCTAATTACTATTGGTATAGTTTCAGTTTTCATTTCCACATCTTCGATCTCCAAGTTTCCTTAATCTCGATCTCCACTCCTTGTTTTTGGAAAATTTCTTGATAATTTTTATGGAGGTTTTTCTCTTACATGGTACTGCTATGCCAATAAGCATACACTTTCTTGTCTTTGATGATGGTATCAGGTCTTTTGGCTTTTATTTCACTGTCAGTTTGAATTGGCATGTACCAGAAGATAGATACATCGTTATTTTGGGTAACTGCGTCTGGTTGGTGGTCATACCATCTACCAGTGATTTCGATTTTGTGCTTCTTGAATATCTTCCATATGTCGCTACCTTGTTATGTCTGTGGGTATATTAATTTTTTGCTAGTTACGGATATTCTGAGATAATATGGTCGACAGTTTTATTATATTTTCCGTAGATCCTACATTTCGGGTTAGTTACATCCTTGATTATGAGACACTGATAGGCTTTGATCCTGAGTTGCAATAATTAGGCCTTCTGTCTCAGCTTTCAACCCGATGCTTCTCAGCCACTGAAGTGTTTTCTATTGGTCCACGTCTGCTTCGTTCGTTCTTTTTACTTACTTCCCATGCGACGCATTCTCTTCCCAGTTTGTAATTTCATTATTATTATTATTATTAGTATTATTATTATTATTATTATTTTCTTTGATTTCTGGCGTTTACACATTTCTTTCCGGGTCCCGCCCAGGGACCTAAGGTTAGAAATGGCGTCATGACACTTTCCACTGACAAAAAAAAAAAAAAAAAAAAGAATTAAATTACATAGATAAAGCCCTTCGTAAGGTGTGGGCTGTACTTGTCAGAACAATTTTTTGTATCTCCTTGAGGCATGGACCTCCAGGTATCCCTTCAATTAGTCTACTGCAATCTTTTCCAACCAGTCCTAGGGCTCCAACTACAACGGGGATTGTTGATGTTCCCATATGCCACATTTTCGAGGTCCTTGTACTTTGACAACTTTTTGAATATCTTCAAAGATACATTGCAGTCAGCAGGGACTGCCATATCAATAAGGAGGCATCGTTTTTGTTTGTGGTCTTTAATAACAATATCTGGCCGGTTGGCCTTGATTGTTCTGTCCGTGTGTATTGTGTAGTCCCATAGAATTGTAACAGGCCCTATCTACGTAACCGGGTCTGGGTGGTGTTTATACCAGTTTCTTTCAGTTTCCTTCCCGTAGAAGTTGCAGATTTTCCAGTGCAGATATTGGCCCACTCTGTCATGTCGGGTTTTATATTCAGTGTGTTCCAACACCGTACAACCTGATACACGATGATCAATCGTTTCTGGATATTTATCACAGAATCTGCATTTTGGGCTAACACAATATTTTAGTATATGTGCTTGATAATTCCTAGTTAGCAAGCATTGGTCCTGCGCAGTAAGGATAAAACCTTCAGTTTCCGCTTTCAACCCTGCACTACGTAGCCACTGATGGGTATTATTATTATTATTATTATTGTTGTTGTTGTTGTTGGTGTTACTATTACAGTTAATACATTTTAACGTCCATATACCGATTTTCTCCGATATTTTTAGGTTTTGGATATTTTCACGAAGATTATCATTTCTTTGTCGTATCAATTCTACCAGGAACACTCTGCCACTTGACATCGATAGTGCAAGATAGATAAGCACAGTTATACCCTTTGCATTGATTACATGATAAGTTATAGATATTGGGGGCAAAAACACGCTAATACACTTAGCATATTTTACAGTAAAATAATGTTTGCTTTAATTAACCTTATTGAAAATTACATATTGATTCCATAAGGTTACATAATTAACCTCATTGGAAATTACGTATTATTTCTATAAGATTACGTAATTATTTTTATTGGCAATTACATATTATTTCCATAAGATTAGATAATTAACCTTATTGAAAATTATATATTATTTCCTACCCAGAACAATATCAATGCCCTTGGAACCCGGCCAAAAAGAATCAGTCGCAGCTAAGCAGCTATTGTGAAATGAGCCACGACCAGATTATGAGAGAAACTGCGACCAGAAGTGGTCGTACAATCAACAAACCAGTACATGACAAAAATAACAAGAATATGAACAGTATAATGCCAAACTAACATGAAGGTAGTCTACTAATAAATCCAATGAAGTTAATTAGTAATACTAACTTATTAGCGGGGGATGTGGTGTATTGAGTAAATACAAACCTTATTATCTCCCTTAGCCTATTTCCTTATTAACCAACTAGAATCATAATAAAGATTCGCCGCGGGTCAGTCGTCTCCCCGTTCGTAATGTTCGACTTATTTCTTTAGACGTGTATTACAACGTCATAACAATTTCTGTGGTACCCCTTTCTTTAATGCTCTAAGCAGCTACTTATTTTTCTTAATGATTAATTCAGCTCTGAGTTTATCTTTAAAGAAGCATGAACCACACAATACCCTGAAATCAGCATCACATACGCATACTTTGCAGTTGATCTAGCTTTTGTATTCAACACTCTTGAACAAACTCAAATCTTTTTCATACAAGGAAATCTGCTGTAGAACAAGTTGGACTCCATATTAATGAAATTAAAATAGATTCCATTTTTATTCAAGTAGGATGAAATCTGATATTATTCAAACGTAACGATCGAAATCAAGTGAATATTTTTTCATATATTTGGGGTTATGGATCCTCACACAAATACACGAATGTTAGAATTGTAATGTCATAAAAAGAATCATAAAACATGGAGAACATCAGGAAATCAAAAAAAGAAAAAGGGATGAAAGTGTAACTCTTTATAACAACAGGGGCAATAGTCCTTAATATACTTGTCAAGCGAAGAATAGGCCTAGGTAATAGTCCTAAAGTTCATCCTATAGCAAAGCCTCGAAGAGGTTATGAAGAGCGTGGAGCCACCTCTTAATTGCTGTTGTTCGCAGGTCCACTCTGGCCTGGAGTGGTAGCACCTGTTTGGGTCCCAATTATAGGCAAACCAAGAACCCCAAACAAAAACAAAACACTATGAAAGTATAAAAATACATTTTTATAGTAAATATGCCAACAATCTTATATAGTAAAATTACTAACAATACATTTTAATACAAAATGACTAACAAGACATTTTATAGTAGACTTATCAATAAGATATTTTATAACAAAATGATCAACAATTATCTATCATTGAAGGAATACAATTACCTTCAAAATATATTTAGCTGAGGCTATTAAAGTGTGTCCAAAATATTTAGATTTCCTCACTAAATAATCCGTAAAGGTGAATATGACGCTAAACAAAATCAACTACACTAACAAAAACTAACGGAGAAATATGTGGTAACCTAAAAAAAATTATGGAGACGAGGTTTTGTGTCCATTGTTGGAGAAATACACCAGGATTTGGGCATCAGCTTATAAAATGCGATCCAAATTAAGAAAAAGTATAAAGAGGTAGACAGTTAATAACATCCATTAACCAACTCATAGACTACACTGAAATCATGACTGTAGAACTTGGTAGAGTCATGGATAACAGAAATAGGCGAGAAGATGGGATCACCAGTGTTTTTTTGAGGAAGAACAGACAGATGAAAGATGTCATATTGTGATTTCGGGTATTTATCGGTTCCTTGTCGAATAACCTACTCCTAAGGCGATAGGTTTGGGAGAACTCCAAGATCTCTGTCAAGACAAAGATGGTAGTCTACAATGCCTGCGTCATAAGCACACTTCTTTTCTGGAGTGAAACATGGACGACATATGTCACGCAGTAGAAGAGACAGAAATCTTTTCAATTGAGGTTTATCTGCAGCATCCTGAGCATATCATGGAAAGAAAAAGTTCACAACACTGAAGTTCTGTCTAGCGCCGATCTATGTTCATTCTGCTCAGACAGCACAGGCTTCGAAGGCTGGATCAGGTTCGTCGCATGGAGGATGGCGGAATTACCAAAGACATTCTCTACGGGGAACTTGCTAATGGCAAAAGAGACACCTGTCGCCCTCAATTGCACTACAGAGATGTCTGTAAGAGGGAGACGAAGGCCCTTGAGATCAGCAGGGTCTACTGGGAGGTCCTTACTGCTGACCGTTCTGGGTGGAGAAGTACCCTTACTAAACAACTAATGTCAAACGAGGAGAACCTGAAAAACGCAGCAGAAGACAAGCGGATCCGCAGAAAAGAATGCGTCATCATAGACAACGCACAGACAAGAGGGGTGACTTGTGTGACAGAGACTGCCACCCGCGCAACGACCTGTACAGCCACAAGGGGCGATGTTCCAGAGAAGCAGATGGGTGGGGTCAAATTCATGGTCATTGGTGACCGGCGGAGGACTGTCATCAAGGCCATGAAATTAAGGAGTTCGATTCTCATGTTATTCTTTGTTGACGTGGTTTTATAATATAGGCCAATGTTCTGAGGCAACAGTAACAAAGAAAAGAGTACAGCGAATTACGAAGGAGGGGGATTTCTTTGGTAACAAAAAACAGTACAGAGTATTACGCGGGAGGGGGATTTCTTTGGTAACAAAAAAAAAACAGTACAGAGTATTACGAGTACTGAACTGCTACGTGACATCTGTCCTTCTTTACGGCAGCAAATGTTGGACGATTTCCTCAAAGATGAAGAAGAGTGTCGAGACGACGGAGATGTGGAGCTACTGAAGGATGCTGAGGATATCATGGACCGAGCATGTGAGCCACGATGAGACTTTGGAGAGGATGCAAACAGGGAGGAAGCTTATTTAACATCAGGAAGAGGCAGCTGAAATTTCTGGGACACGTAATGAGAAAGGAAGGCTTGGAGAATCTGATATTCACAGGGCAGAAATAGGGAAGGAGAGACAAGGGAAAGAAACGCGTGACATACTTGGCGGACTTGAGCAGGTAGACGGTGGAACAGGGTCTGGGAGAATTATCAAAAGGACAAAACATATTGAGAACTACAAAGGATACGGGAAAATGGAGAGCCATGATTGCCTACGTCCTGAAGGGTCACGGTACATAAAATAAGCTGGATTTAATAATTGGCATAATTAACTAGTATCCTATGCTGAAACTATTAAACCCATTAATTAATGGCATCATATTTTTTAGATATAGCTCTATCTAAATTTTGAAATCCACCATCTTCAAGATTACCATTATATGGCAAGTTAGTTTTCAATCTTATTATTATTATTATTATTATTGAATATAGGATAAAACCCTTCAAGATGAGAAAATCCCTCTGACTTGAAGTGAACTAGTAAATTCATTTTGAAAAAGGCCAGCAACATTCAATTTTTAGGCGATTCTTTGAAATACAGAAGATGGGGACGTAAACCTTAGCCTTATAATGTATATAAGAGGGTATTTGGCTTAGAATAGCTGTTAGTAACCTTATGTTCGCTAGTGTACGAAACCTCTGGCGCTGTACGATCTTAACTGAAGCCTACCAAATATAGAAAAATAAAAATGTATATATAGTATTTCTCTTTTTCAGCATTAGAATAAATTGTTTTTATCTTGATTGAGGGCAGCAAAACAAACCGGCCATAGAGATATATTAATAATTTCAAAACGAGGTTAAACTGGGCAACACCAAGTAACCTTGTGTTTATTACAATATTCTAATTCTTTTTAAAATCATTTTTCAAGATTTTGTATTGGTAATGGATATAAAAGCAGACTTCATAAGGTGCCTGCTTCATTCTTGTAGCATCTTTCCCTTGTCCTTTTGAAAGGATGTCGAAAAATGAAAGGATCGTAAATATGCGAGTAATGTGAATAACAACGCTCATTGAATGTTGAAAATTGTGACCGAATCGATTTAAAGCAATCGTCATTGTCCAAATAGTCTTCGATATGCATTGATCTAGAATTGAATGAATGAACGAATGAATGATTTCACTGAATGAATAAATGAAAGAATAAAATATAAAAGGTATATACGAATGAATGTAGAAGGCA
Organism: Acanthosepion pharaonis; assembly: GCA_903632075.3. Lineage (NCBI taxonomy): Eukaryota > Metazoa > Mollusca > Cephalopoda > Sepiida > Sepiidae > Acanthosepion > Acanthosepion pharaonis. The sequence continues at coordinate 2,537,466 of CAHIKZ030002578.1, forward strand.
GTTTTCATCATAACACCGTTTTATTTTTAATATTTTACGCTATTCGATTCAGAGACAATTTCAGCGATTGTAAAAATATCAATAGAAAAATAAAAAAAAATAGTTAAAATAAAAAAATAATAACGGAAAAAGAAGCGTTTACATTTTATCGAAAATATATATTAAACGGTTTTGGTTTGAGGGAAAAGTCATTCCTTTGCGTTATTGTTTATAAACTGTTGGTTAGTGGGGATTGATGTGTAAATAGTAAATTTGAAGCAATCATGTTTTGTTCCAAACCGCGTCTGTAAAGGGAGATAAGAGAGTTTGGCTTTTGTCTGGAAACTTGAATTTAATGAATACATAAGAAAAAAAAATAAATAAAAAGACCAAGCAGACTCTGACAGGCATGAAAAGGCAGACACTTAAAAGGAAATTTCAATATGGAATATTCCGTTTACATTTCAATATGGTAATATCTCGAACGTGACAAAATACGCAATATAAATGTTTCTAGAGTGTTTGATAATGTATAAAATGCTAAAAGAGCTCGGAAAAAATGGTTTTCGCTTGATAAATGCTAAACACATATAAAACTTTGGATATTATTTTCTCTTTGAAAAAGCTAGGAATTAAGGAAAATAACTATACATTTATTTATTAATCTTACTGTACATCAGATTTTATTATAACAGTTAATGTTTTAACAATAAATTGATATTAACCAATTGATATAATTATTATTTTTAGGAAATACATAAAGTTATATGAAAAATATACAATACACTTTTCCGTTGTTAACATATCTTTATTAAATATATTACGATGAAAACAGCATCGAGACTCATTAGTTCTTGACCAACAACCTGCAAACATCGTGTATTTTAAGGATTGGTGGGTCCTTGTAAAATTATCTGCTCTATACTGGAAATCTTCGGACTTCGTTGGCCGAACTATTAGTTTTAATATTAGTTAATATTTATAATTTGTTTTAGTAGTTTTCAGGAAATTAAATTCCTCAAAATCACTGTTATTGATGTTATTTTTCTTCTAAATAAATTTTGATAATGCAGAAAGTTATCAAAATGATTATTGTGGTAAAGGCAACCATATTTGTCTCCTTCTCGAACTACTAGACTATCAAAGAAATGACTGAACCTCATTTATGAGCAGCAGTCGAATGAATAGGCTTCAAAAAGCAAGGTCCAATGCAAACTTCCTCAGGTGAATCAATAAAAACTGTTGAATCTTTTACATAGCTAGGAAGCGAGATAAATTTTACTGAAATGGATGTGAAAATTCGCCTAGGGTGCCTTAAATAAAGTGGATGCCATCTGGAAATCTGATCTACCAGGCAACCTCAACTGGAGATTCTTTTGCGTCACTATAGAGTATCTGGTGCCACTATCTGGAAATTAACTAAAACCCTACAGTGTGAGCTGGTTGAACCTAGAACTCGGATGCTGAGAGCTATACTTAATATCTGGAGACAATATCCAATCGAATCATAGCATTATGGATCCAACCCTAATATTTCTAAATTTCTTATGCGAACTCAGAATGCGCTTTTCAGGAGACTGCTGGCGGCCAAAACAAGAACTCGCGAGTAATCTAGTGTTTTTGAACACCTAGCCATAGAGCAAGACGAGTTAGTCGCCCAGCAACTACCTACATTGACCAGTTATGTTATGACACAGAACGCCCCCCTAATGACCTTCCCAGCTTGATGCAGGGCCGTAATGTTTGGAGTTATAGACTCGTGAGAATGTCCGAACTAGCTCAACCGAATACATATGATAAACTTCAGCCTTCTTCAGGTTTGTGTCACTTGGAAATCTGAATTGATTTTTTTTGTAATTTATAAGTATAATATTTGATTCGATTATTCGAGAAAAAAACATTTCATTACAGAAATTCATTAAAAATGAAATAATCCAGCCACCTCCCCTTTGTTCTAACCAACCTTTCTATTTGGAACTGCAGTGTATTTTAGTGACCAATTATTTTTTTCTGAATTATAATAATTTTCTTATAATGAATTCCAAAGAAATGCAATTACTTTTCAGTCAGTTATGTGCAATACGTGATACACGCTTTGGCGATCATGTATCTTTCGATACATGACTGACAAGGCAGATTTTTCCCCGTAGTAGGTTGCCATTTCTTTCTACAGTTGACCAGTTGATATCCAAGGCTATAGAGCCCGGTCTGTCCTGCTAATTACACATAGATGGGTGGAGAAGAAGAGGATTGATACCATTCCCAAGGGTATTAGCACGTAAGCGAATGTAATGGATTCGACTGGAATTCGAACTCGGCTCTCCGATTCTTCAATCAGAACTGCTATCCATTACTCCTACTTTTTTTATTAGTATTTTATTATGAATTATATAATGATGCCTTAGAAAATCTGCTTTAAACAAAATTCCTCCATGATGTGTGGCTTCTCAAGCATTTTACGCTTGCAGAATTACTGCTAAGCATTAGAAATAAAATGCTACATGACAACCCTAGATACCTCCTTTATAGACCACATCTCAAATGACGCAGTGTAGCACCATATCTTACAAGAAGGGCACCCGTCGGAGAGAACTCATATCAACCGTGAAAAAGCGAAAGTTGAAATGGTGTTAACACGTCATAAGAGAGAACAAAGTTTTGACTTCCATTCGACCAAGTATCATGTTAGACAAATGAAGAAGAAGCAGACAGAGGAAAAAATGGATGGACATCGTCACTAAGTGGAAATGGAAGATCATTCACAGAGACTCAGACGTGGGTGCGAAACCAAGACTAATGGAGAGAGCTAGTCAGCGACTTTCAACATCATCCGGATATGAGACCGAGGATGATAATGTTTTATAGATAATGATGGCATAATTATATTAATATATGTACTATTTTACACATAAGTAAAAATCATTATGATGTTAGCACCTATTATGTAACAAGATGAGAAATAATTCAATCTGGATTAATTATTAATTCGTTAAGATACAATCAACATGAAAGCCTACTTTCTTAGAGCCAAATCTTTTGAAGAGGTCAATATTTGTTTTCCGACATTTTGATTTATCCGGTAACGGACAGATAACAATGATGGTGGCTTAAAGAGATACAAGCCATATAAAAATCTAATTTTTTTACTATTAGATTTAAAAAAAACTATGACGTAGAGACTTTATGGGAAGATGAATGTTCTTTCTGTTGAAAAGTGTAGTACAATAGTGTATTTCTAATGAACAATAAAACGATTGCCTCTATTTTATTTTGAAAGCCAAGCTCTCCCGAATTCGAACCCAATCCTAAGAATAACGCATTGAACACGTTATGATGTTGTCCGCTTTTAGAAATCACAACCCAAACAGACGGTTGCAAACTCAGAAAATAATTATGACTACGTACGTGTTAAGAGGAGGACACACGTATTAATTAATTCGCTCATTCGTTCAATTTTCTCATCTGCCTGTCGCGAAGTGGCCTGATTGTCGGGCATGCGCATACGTGTCTGCTTGGGCTTTATTAATTACAATGATTGGACTCATTAAAAGCCAAACAGGAAGCGTGTCATTTTTTAACATTTTCTTTTGTGATTGAGCGAAGAAAAATAAATGGCCAGTGACACACTTAGAGCGTTCTCTTGAAAAGAAAGTAACATAAATAAAAATACATTGCAATAAAGAAATAGGAATATTGAAAATTCCAGAATACACAGCCAACTGTAAAACTTCTTTCATGCTGACTATCATCATTAAAAGCACAATTTATTACGAGGGATCCTGTTCTTGGGCAGGGTTTTCCATTGTTTCCTCATTTTTAATTGTTGCCACTCGTAACATATATTATTTACAATATACTTTTTCATATCTATCTATGTTAGGAAAGTCTATGACAAAGTGGAAATTTTTTATAGTGTGATGCGTTTCAGAATTTATAAATAAATTTATATATTGTTTTTCCCATATCTATCTATCTATCTATCTATCTATCTATCTAAATAGCTCCAACGAATATTCGCATTCTCTTTTGTTTCACTATTAGGCTACGGACAATGCATTGTCCGACCTTCATCGGTACACAAATAGAGGGTTCATACCGTCGAGAGTTCTAAATTTGGGCAGCAGAGATTCACGCGGAACAGAAGAAACTATATGTTCCGCATTTCGATTAACAAAAAAAAAAAAAAAGATTTTATGTTACATGCAGAACAACGCAAACCTCTTAGAAAAGGCTTCAGATACCAGATGACATAATTTACGTTACAGCGTTGTTTCGCACTATTTTTTTTCCTTTTCATCACATTGAAAAATGATTTTTCATTTCGACGATTATATCTTTGTTAACGTTTTTGTATTTTTGCTATTTTTTATTTTATAATTAGATTAATTTATTTTTTGTTCAACGTTATCCATGCAACTGTAACTAAATTTTATTGTTTCTACTAAATATTTTGTGGAATTTAATGATTCAGGAAAATATATGTAAGTTTTAAAAATCCTAGCCGGTATCAACATTTTTATTGTATGTTGGATGAAATTATATTACTTTTCTATTTCTTTTCTCTTTTTGGCAGCTATTATAAAAGGGTGTTGCTAAAAAGTTAATAGGCTAACCAAGATACTCTCATAGAATGTTACCCACGAGGTTTATTTTTCAACATAGCCCCTCCCCTCTCCTTACGGTTCACCCCTTCCATCGGTTTTGTACTGACTGGATTCCATTGGTGAAGTTTTCATCATGTTCGTAAAAAACGTCACCAACAGCAGATATAACGTCATTATCACAGCGATACTAGTTCCCAGCCAACAATTTTCTTCATGTTGGGGAACAGATGATAATCAAATCAGAAAAAATAGAGAGGGCTATCAACCGGTTCAAAGCCACTGTAATGGATAGCATTCATTGAAAGCAATGGATTGTGTTCTGGGGCATTGTCCTGATGAAACAAGACACCATTCTTCAATTTTAATGTGCGTTTGGTGCTGATAGTCTTTCTTAACTGCCTCAGCAAGTTGGCATAGTACTCTCCATTGATGGTGTGGCCTTTTTGAAGATAGTCAATAAACACGGTGACTTTTGTATCCCTAAAATTGAAACCATCAACTTTTCTGCGGATTAAACGACCTTGAGCAAGTGAAGATGGATGTTTCCACTCTTTATTTTCACTTTGTCTTTGCCCCAAAGGGATGAACCCAATACTCATCCTGGGTTTTGAAACGTTAAAGACAACCAGCTGGATCTGCCTCAAACAATGCCAGATTTTCTCGTAGTGTGATCAGCTTGGTGTGCTTTTGAGCAAGTACCAGAAGACGTGGCACCCATCAAAGCAGAAACTGTCGTCATGGCATGTCCGTGTGCAGAATATTCTCAACTCTCTCAGGGGATATACAAATAGCATTGACCCTTTGATCGATAGTTATCGATCACCATCTGGGGAATGCGATCGGTGTTTTCCACGGTGGTCGCAGGTGGCAGTTGCAGGAAGTTGAGACTGTAGATCAACTTCAGGATTCTCCCTTCCTACCCGACTAGTCTCAGCTGCCCACATTTGCACTGCAAATAAAGCTGGAGCGTCATCCTCTAACGTAATAAACATATCAGCATGAATGTCCTTGGAGGCAAAAATATTTTTTCGGCAGGTACTCGACAGCACCACGATGCCATAATCGTTACTAGTCAAATTTGAAGTCATATGTCAATTTTCCTGGACGAAAGAAATGCAGTTATAAATAAAATGATATATATATATATATATATATATATATATATATATATATATATATAAAGAAAGAATAGTAAGATATATAATCCGGTGTTGTTATTGATATATATATATATATATGTGTGTGTGTGTGTGTGTGTGTGTGTGTGTGTGTGTTTCCCAATTCTAACATCAGTTTATTCATAGAGAGCCTGTGAACTTTTCAGGCCACCCTCGGAAGTTTGACTTGAACCCATTGTCATTTAATGCTATTACATATTATCTTACTTTATTAAATTTTCTTTCATAATAATAATACTAGTCTGTATAATAAATTGTTGATGCATAAAGGGTGGTCTTCAATGATGCACTGTCTTCATCGCCGATTTCGGGTTTTGCATCATATTGGTTCAAACACCAACTCCGACCAGACTCCAGACGAGTCAGGCCGTCTCCTTGATAGCGTCGTGTCACGTATCTCGACGTTGCAAAACAGGCATAACCAAGAGTCCGACCATTTTTATTAAATTCTGTCAGTCAACCTCAGCCAACGAAAAAAGGCTTTTCAGGCCTACTACTATAATGGTTAGAAAAAAGTACAGCGAGAAATCAAACTGGGAACGTGTTATTCCTAGCAATTCCACCTCAAACCGGTCTCTACCCAACCTCAAATATATATATATATATATATATATATAAGATATCTCTAAAATCTCTTATGTTAAAGATATCGTGTATCAAACAAAGCTACGGGACATCACTGATCTAAAGAAAAGGGGTCAATGATGCTATTGCCAAAGTGCAACTGATGGTGTCAATACAGCAGTGTATTAAATTAGTTTAAAAAAAACAAACTGCAATATATACATATTTGTTCATTTGATTTTGTAATAGATTTTTTAAAATTGTAAATAGACTTTATCGACACCCTGACGGCCGTTTCCCCTACAAAGGAACGCAGGTTCCAACCCAGTCGCAGGGCACATTTATTAACATTCTCGAATGCACAGGCCGGTAGATGTAATTAACACGGTTTAATAGCAAACAGGTCGTCTAGTAAAACACGTGTATCCATAAATATAATATTTAAATAATAATAATAATAATGATGTAATATATATATATATATATATATATATATATAGCGTTTTCTAAATTCTTTTAGTTGCTAAGGAGATTTTGTTACGTTATTATTAGTTATTTTATTTTAATAAACTCATTTCGTTTTTGCCTTGAGAAAGTTCACATTGGACGAAATGCGTCGGCTAATATTACAGTTTTCCTATTGTCTTTTATATTCATAAATATATATGTATGTATGTATGTATGCATGTATGTGATAATTTGAGTTTCCTAAACCCATATCATCAAGAAACGTTTTTATTTCAGGAGAAATTAAAATCAATCAATTATTTTTTTTAAAAAGTAGACATTATTTACAATGTTTTTATTTCTTAGCTGTGGAAATTACCTCTTTCCTCTCATATCGCATACGTGACACCGTGTCACTAGTCAAGAATTTGTATTATTATGGCACCTCTATCTTTTGTCTCTTAGTACTCTTGATTATAACCATTTAAACGACTATGTCTGAAATATTTTCTAACTGGCTGTCCAACAGAAAAGATTAGTTAAAGAATGACATCGTGAGCAAGACGACAAAAATTGGTGAGAAGCACATGATCCATAAAGACATATACGATTCTGCAGTGTGCTTGAATATGGGTGCCAATTTTCTTTTTTTAAATAACTGATTTTTCAGTTGAATGTATTTTTTATGCTATAATTTATTTTCATTTAACTGGTGCCACTTATATAGGTAAATTTCAATGTCTAAGTAGCTTATTCCATTTATTTTTTTTTGTTTTTATAATACAGTCCTGAACCTACGATTATATTTCAGACTGTTGCTAAGATACGACACATTAACCTTCTGTCCCCTTATCTTAAATCTACTTTCAACCAACGATTCCTTTGTTTGTGCGTGCGTGTACGTGTCGATCTGGTCATATTGTAGACCGACTGTGATTGGCCTTCCTAAAGATTTACACACAAAAAGACGTGCGACAGTAGTTCGATCTGGAGGCCAATCAGTTGGAATTAAAGTTTGGCATGAATAGGAAGGGAGGTGCGGAACGGCTTTGATATTGATCAAAGGTTTAGTTTATATACAAACATACACCCGCACACACTCATATATCTATTCTCGGGACTTTGTATACAAAGCGGCAAAGATCAAAGAAGCCAACTAGAATACTTGGGGTCAGAAGCACGAAACAGTTTCTGTTGGGGGTGTTGGGCATCTAAAGGTTCAAGCGGTAAGGTACATTGAGAGCTTTTCTATTACAAATTTTCTTTTTATCTCGAGGTTCAAAAGTGTTATGGAGTAGACACTCAAAGTAAAAATGATTTCAAATGCATCTTATCGTACGGAGATTAAGCACAGGAGAGCATTTCCCGCCAAATATTTCCATACATATGTACATATGTATATGTTCCCCTGCACATAAACACCAAGGCCATGCATGTGAAAACTAGAGCCCTTCCTAAAGTGCGGAAGATATCCATATTTAAGTAATAACAATAATAATAATAATGATGATGTATATATATATATATATATATATATATATATGTATATGTGTGTGTGTGTGAGTGTATAGCGTTTTCTAAATTCTTCCAGTTGCTAAGGACATTTTTTTGTTATTATTAGTTCCTTTTTTCGTAATAAATTCATTTCGTTTTTGCCTTGAAAATGCCCATATTGGACGAAACGCGTCGGCTAATATTACAGTTTTCCTATTGTCTTTTATATTTATAAATATATATGCATGTATGTGATGATCGAATCTGCGTCGCACCTATTTCGTGGAAATACAAAGAAGTGTTCGGTTTATACATACATGACTATAGGCATAAATCTATTTATAAACGTTATAAGTCATATTATGCAGACACACACACATATATATATATATATATATGTATATGTATAAACAGAGAGAGATAAATAGAGTGCGATTATGTCTGAAAAACGAAAATATGAATCAAGACGAAAATTAAACTTATATTCGCCATTTGCCTTGATAAAGTCCTTCAGAGGTTGAAACTCGTCGGCTAAGATAAGTTTTACTTTTGTTTATATTTAAATATATATATAGTGGTTTAGATTGAGTTCTTTTGAAGTATTGCAAAGAACATTCCTTCAATGGCAGTCCATCTTCTTACAAATCATTTTCAGCCTTCACGAATCCCATATTTCCTGGTGGGTTATCTTGCAGCAGGAAGCAAGAAACGTGTATTGAGAGATGTACTCAGGGAACAAATTCTTGTAACTTTACTTTTGCTGGCATGGATAATCGAACATTTTAATGAAGAAAAGTTGAGTCTGCGTCACACCTATTGCGTGGAAATAAAAAGGAGATGCAGCGTTGATTACACATGTTTAAGTTCTTTATTAAAAATGTTCGCCTGTCAGAGCCGGTGAAAGTTACTTACACTGAGATGCCTATTCAAACACGAGTACTAACTAATGTTTGTTGTAATATGGAATAATGTCGGATTATATAAAATTTAATTTCTTAGAAATTATGTATATTTATTTTTATTTTAATCCTCTCAAATATACGGATCAATTTCTTAGTGTTGCTATTATACTGATTAAGAAAAACGCCGGAGTTTTGGTCATTTTTTTATTTTTCCTAGTATTTTCACTCTCATTCAAGATAATGTTTATGGGTAAATTGCTAAGACAAAATTTAATGTAATTGATAGTTGTGAATTTTTTGTAAATTCGCATGAATCGCGCTAGGTTAAAGTCAATTTAAAAATTAAAGTTAAAAATATATAAGGGAGGTAACTTAATTTATATTTTTTGTATTATTAATATATAAAAAATAATTAACCAGCAATTAAAAAAATACAATTTGAGTATTTCAAATCATTGCTTTTATAAGCATTTTAAAACATTATTGCTCTACACGTTATTAATCTTATTTAGCGTTGGTTTCATTTTTTTTATATAGAGCGCTTCAAAAAGTTGAAGTTTTTGTATTTTATTTTCATAATAGAGTATACTTGTATTGTCAATTAATATTTCTCTAAAACATGAATGTGGACAGGAATGTTCTTTTAAATGTGCGAATCCGAGATGTTTAATATAAGCCGTCTCTTAATAAGTTAATTAACAACACTAAGAAAATGATCCGTGAATTAGAGAGGATTAAAATAAAAATAAATGGACATTATATGCCTAGATTATTCAACCAAATATGCTTGAACTAAGATATACTGTCTCTCTCTCTGTCTCACTATATATATATATATATATATATATATATATATATATATATATATCTGTGTGTGTGTGTGTTTTGTGTGTGTGTATGTATTGGCTTATGTCATAAATATTTTCTGTTTTTGTTTATGAACATTATTCCTCAAATTCAATTATATATTCCCAATTTTTTCCATTTCTTTTCAAATGCAGGGCATATGGCATATTCTGATGGGTTTAACATTCCTGGGTACTTTACATTGTTTTGCATTCCACTAATGATTTTACCTTACCTTGTAGTTTACGTTGAATTGCAGCTTGAATTTTAGTTTGAAATTTTATTTGTATAGTTTCCACCTTGAATCTGTAAATTCTTTTTCATTTTAATGTATAAATTGTTCACCTGCTTTTGAGAAAGGTAGAAAGCTGTAATGCTTCCTGGCGGACGGGATAGGTTAGCATCCATGTCCCAAATATCCAAAGAAATAGTAGACGGAGAATTTTAGAAAAAAAGAGTAGAATAAAATAGCCAGTTGTTGATATCCTATCACGCCGAACTTCAGGCATTATAAAAAATAAATTTCTGGGATGATATTTTAGGTCAATACTTAACTAACTTGAAATGCTGAACCATGATTTGCTCAGAGATTACTTCACACTCATACGATAAATTTAGTTTTAATTCCCCACCCAACGTTATTCTTGGAGTGGATATTTTGATTTATACTAACTTAAAACTTAAGAGACAATTCACCTTTTTTATTTATTCTTCCTTTTATTATTTCCTTTTTCTTATTTTAATAAGAGTAAATAGGTCTACCTATCGCCCGGTTCTTAAATCTCTTCCTTCTTTTAGACATTAGTAGAGGATCATTCGTTGTTTCCTGTTTAGGGAGATGTTTCCGGTTCTCTTCGTTTTCTCGGGCCTTAATAAGAGTGGTTGTCTATAATGTTTGAGATATGACTGGATAGTGTCTGTCTGAGAGTACCTGGTGGGCCGTTTTCTGCTTGCTACATCACGACCGGTGGTTAGGACAGCGTCTAGAGAGGCTCCTCCGATGATATATCGGGGTTTTTGCAGTGTCATGTCGCGCGTAGAAAAGTGTTCCTGAAAGCAATTCCGGTGGCCAAAACTGAGGGTACACTCTGCTGTTGTCTGCACCAATTTCCAGCCAGAGACAAACGAAATACGACTAAACAAGTTCGAAAAAAATTATCTAAACAACTCAAGCTTTCTTTCTCCAATATTCGTGGTATTCGTACGAATTTCTATAGTGTGGAAAACTCTTCGGACAACCTACCTTTCTGAGAAATTAGTACTAATTCTTCAATCCCTTTCCTCTGAATTCTCAGTTCCTGGATATCTTCCGCTCTTCAGGAAAGGGCTTTAGTTTTCACATGCATGTCCTTGGTGTTTATGTTCGGGAAAAATCTCCCACTGACTCGGAAACTCTCTCTTGTGTCTCCAGACCGTTTTTATATTCGCTCACTGGGGTAGACTGTTCTAGTTCCACGTGCCATGTTTAATGGATGTTAGTTATCAATTATCTCCTGTTAATACCCATCTCCAAGTTCTTCACTGCCTTAACTGGGTATTGAACTCTCACTCTTTGGGTCCTGTCACTGGATCTACCTAACGCCTTTATCCACTGTGCCACCGTGCGAAATAGAGGGTTCAGTTCGACATTCCAACCATCTGAAGAAGGCCGGAACGTACAACGGCCGAAACGTTGTAATAAATATGGCGACAAAGATGAGAACAATAGTCCGAATAATGCAAATAGTGTACATAATACCTCATCTCAGAAATACAGACAGATCCGTAAAAGCAATACACTACTCCCTCTTGACCTCATGTTTTCTACTGACATAAAGTACAGTGATTATATCGTTTCAGTTACTGCAAGGAAAGCTTTATAAAGGAATGAAGTGTGGCTGTCGACACTGGATTTTAAACGCAGATCACCAGAGAGCAAATACAGGTGATTCCATTTTGAATTAGTAGATCACGAGATGGCAAAGTGAATGTATATATATAGGAACTAGCGTGACGTCTAAGTGATCATTATACGGATTACTATTCGGCGGTTACTATTCGAGCGAGTATTATCGAGCAAGTACAAGTGCAAGTGCTATTCGAAGGCGTCTGACACCAACATTGTTCAACGGCATTACTATAGTTGTATCTGCAATTACAAAATCTCTGCTACAACGAGCATTATGAAAGTGACAATGAGTATTCGTTGACATCGCAAAAGAAAGTTGGTATGCTGTGTCGTGCCAGAAAACTGATCTCGTCAGAGTCCATCTTGCACATTTACAAATCTATAATTCTTCTGAATAGTGTTTCTATATATAATTAGGTGCTCCTGTCGTATATCGAGATTCTGGACAAAATACATAAAATGATCTCCAACTTAATCGAGCCTGACCAGCTTGACTTCAGTCAATTTCTCAGCTACTGACGTAAATTACCTCAGTTGTTCCTACATATAGTTTCATGGCAATTGCTCTGAAGAGCTTTTTCCTTGTGCCTGACTACAGAAATTTAAGGTTGCTTCTAGATTGGCAACTAGGTCCTACAGTAGGGCCTATTCAGACATATGTACACTAATATTTATGGTAATATGAAATAATTTAATTTTTTTTGTTGAAATATATATATATATATATATATATATATATATATATATATATATATATATAAAGTGAACAAGTCAACACTCAGAGACACACCTTGTTTTCATGCTAGACGCAATCGTGAGGCCTGACGATTGCGTCTAGCATGAAACAGCCTGTCGCCTCTGAGTGTTGATTTCAATGTTCACTTTTATATATATATTTACATACGCCTTATCTCTGATATTGAGCATTATCGTCCCATAAATATAGCACATCCTAAAACAATATTTCTTCAGATGAATATATATATATATATATATATATATATATATATATATATATATATATATATGAGGGAGAGAAAGAAAACAGATTAGGTAGCTAAATAATCAATGGTCTTTATGAATATATATAGTTTTTATCAATCTATCTATAGATAGTTATAAAAAGATTGAAATTGATTAAAATATTAAGAGATGAACAAGACAGGAAATCAGATAATGAAAAGACAGATAGATAAATAATGAACAGGCTTAGATAGAGAGAGAGAGATAACAAATAAGCTTAGATAGATAGATATAGATAGATAGATAGATAGATAGATAGATAGATAGATGATGATCAACCTTAAATAGATAGATAGATAATGATCTCCCGGAGATAGATAGATAGATAATGGTCAACCTGATATATATATATATATATATATATATATATATATATATATATATATATATATATATATATATATAGATAATGATCAGCCATAGATAGATAGATAATGATCAACCTGATATAGATAGATACATAGATTGATTGATTTACTTATTTGGAGCCGATCCTCTACTTTTTACCAGAAAGAAATATTTTATTATTACAAATATATATATATATATATATATATATATATATATTGTTCATGTTCAGACATTCTTCTAAAGCGTAGACTGTAATGGTAAAATGAAGAGGGGGAAGAGATTATTGAAAATAACTAAAATCAAAGATACAATGAACAATGCTAGGAGATCGATATCTGTATCTTTTTGCCGGTGTGGAACGAGTCAATACACAAATCTATAAAATAGGATGAAATAACTAATCAGGAACGTTGGCTAACGTATGACCGCTATTGCGACAGGTCAGTTACAAGACTTGTCTCTTTTCTTTTCAACAACAACTCACCTTACAGCAGCAGTTAATAATGTTTAAAAGTCGTCTACACAAATATACTTGGATAATTGCAATAAAGGACGTACATCAAAAGGGAAGTGCTCCAATATTAACTGACACGCATGCGCTCTTCCCTTACGCATGCGTGCACATTCACATGCGAAAATGAAAAATTATATACTACTGCTACTGCTGCTACTAATTCTTCTTCTTCTTCTTCTTCTTCTTCTTCTTCTTTATCCTCACTTTCTTATCACTATCACACATATTATTATTAATATATATAGTGTATATCACATAAATTGTGTGGCACCTCGAGGCGGTGTAATGGTTAGTAAGCTTGTCTGGCTAGAACAATTACGATTGAGTAGTGAGTTCGATCCTCACTGGGTGCCCTCTACTTTCGGCCTAGTGCCACATCTACGCTACGCTTGAAAAATCGCCATATCACGTAAACTCTGTCAGGAGCGTAATTTTGTTCCTAGAATTATGTATACCTTAAAACCAGTATTATTATTTAGTATTGAACAAGTTTTATGTGGCATGTTCCTTCGGAACGTATGCTTTCAAGGATCTCCACTATTTCCAACAGCTCTATGTAATATTTGTCTCTTTACTATGCTGCCCTATACCAGGGAAGTTATTTGTTGTTTTCTTCTGCCACCATTACCTTCCAAATTCGTAAGCCATCTTTCCTCATTATTTATCGAGGAATTCTGACTGTAGTTTTCTCAGACTGATCCAACTATTTAATATTTAGTACATGGATTTATTTATATTATTTAATAAATTAATCTTCTACAACTTTCTGGGAATGTTTTAGAGGCTCTAAACAACTCAGAATTTATTCTCATCTCGCTGGGTCTTCTTTCAGACAAACAATATAGCTTCCGCTTCTCAAGGTCAATTGCTGATGCTTTAATAGTTCACTATTTACATTATTCAGACTATTGTCCTCATCTCTGTTGCCATATTTATCACAACGTTTCGGTCGTTGTACGCTCCGGCCTTCTTCAGGTGTTTGAAATGTCGAACTGAACCCTTTAAATTGCTCGGTGGGACAGACTGTTGTAGTTCCACGTGCCATGTCTAATGGATGTCAATTATCAGTTATCTCCTGTTAATTCCCCTCTCCAAGTTCTCCACCGCCTTCTCCAGGTATTGAACTCACTCTAACTAATGCCTTTATCCACTGTGCCATGTGTCCTCAAGGAGACATGATACAGTGAAGTTGAAAGAAACAAGATACAACGTTACTTGTAAACAAAGTTCAACGAAAATATTTTGTATAGCTTTTTACAACACAAAAGAAAGGAATTGTGTTAGTATAAGGTGAAAAGTATGTGTATACTAAATGCGAAAATTCACGATTTACATTATATTACGTATATGTATGATATGATTCAAGTAACAGGCAAGTTGTCAGTCGATAATATTAGCGATGTTGGTTATTCCACTTGGCTTTGCAAAAAACATCCTTTAGTAGGCGCAATTTAAGTCTATAAAAACGCAAAAATTTCCTTCTCTTTTTCTTTTTTTTTCTCTTGCTTGGGACACCGTTGACTGAACTCTCGTACACACGCACATACACACATACGTATTTCACACACACACACACACACATACACACACAGACACAAACACACGCGAACAAACAAACAAGCACATTCTTTTAGTTTTAATTCTCCCCCAGCTATGGGTAAATAGTAGAACAGACCGGGTTCTATAGCCTTTCTACCGAAGAAATAAATGACAACTTACTGCGTGAAAAAAATCTTCCTCGTCAGTCATATATCGAAAGATACATGCTCGCCTACCTAAGTGTGTATCACGCATGGCACATAACTGACTGAATTATGAGAGAGTGGTTTTCCCAAATTTTCATTTATCATCGTAGCGTGCTCGTGACGCAACATTCACTGTCAAAATATTTGACGATGGCGCAGATTGAAGGGAAAAATAATTAAAAATTTAAAAGAACAATTAATGATAAATGTTCGTAAACACTCATAACCAAAATTCGAACTCGTTTTCTCTACCCCGTTCTTTTGTGCTAATATCCCTATGGCGTGAGCTAATAAATTCGTCGCTCCATCATATTTTTGTATAAAATCACAGACTCATTTAAAACCTTTACTATTTTTTCATTCAACATCTTCATTCGTTTGAATCGACATTTCCTCATAGTAACGGCATTAATGTATGAACGCAATGGTGTTGTGTCTGACGCTTTAAAAAGTTCATCTTCCGAATCACCATTGGCTGTTTGTGAAAGCCTAATCGACCCAATCAGAAACGGAATCCCGATCAAGCATAGACAGCATGTCCAGTTTATTTGTAACCTGTATAGTCTTTGATAACAATTGGCTCGTCAACTTTCGCGTAGAAACCACAGCACAAGCGAACAGACTCGGAGTTAGCCATATTTGAGCAGTGTATTAATGGGGTTTTTGCTCCAGCCATACAGCGATGGAGACGCCACAGATGATCTAGTCCAGCTAAGTGTACGAAACTGTAAAAAAGACTGCTGACTGTAAACATTGGCGTTAGAAGTTTGATATTTACACATTGTCTATTGAATAAAACAAAGTATTAAAAGCGAATAGATTTCGGCCATCACAAAGATATTTACTTATGACAAAATTGATAGATATTTGCATGAATTCACGAGTAAATACATAAATCTGCACACTGACACGTAATTATCTAGATTCGAATCTGAAATATTCATTGTATAATGCTCGGTTTATGTTTAATATTCACTATTATTATACAGGGTGCCCCCCACCTCCAAAAAAATGACATCAATTCGCAGGTCAATAATTTTTGGTAATTCTTGTTGAAATAACGCCAAATTTTCACAGAATGTATAAAAACAGATCAAGATTTTATATTTAATGTTTTATTTTTCTTCTGTTTTCAGTTTGAGCCATACCGTTCATTCCCAAAGAGAAGTCATTTTGCGTCTTGGAATGTGATCGTACACAGTCATCCATGACTGTACAGCGAGCCTTCAATGCAAAATTTGGAAAAAACTTCACCAACTGGCAAACATATTTGGATTTGGTACCAAACAATTAAAGAGGAAGGCTGCTTATGCAGTGCTAAAAGATCAGGTGGGCCATCATCAACATCAGCGTGTTTTGCAAGAGCTTAACTACCGACATGACGTGTGCCGTGTCACAGGCGGTACACACATTGAACACATATGAAATCGGTGCCATAATAAACTTATGATGTTCAACACCTAAACTGTTCAATTTCATTCAGCTAGACTTAGTAGTTTTCAAGATAATTACTTTTAAATTGATGTAAAATTTTTGGGACACCCTGTAAATTCATTAAGGTCACTGAGTGTTCTGTAAAAGAAACTATTTTAGCTTTATTTAAAGTCAGATTAATGTCGTCATTTTTGTTATTGTCATAATAAAGTTTCGGTCGTTGTGCCTTCTTCAGGTGTCTGTATATCCGGGTTACCTTCAGGAATTTTCAAAATGAACCATTTATTTAATCTACGAATGTATTTTACTGGTCGTCAAGACCAGCTCATATCCGAGCATCGGGGTAGTCATTCTCTGTCCTTGATCCCTCCCCAACCTGATGTCAGTGGTGGAGATGGCTGTGAGTCAAAAAGTTTAACGAGGCCATTCGCGTGGATTTGATTTTCGTCGACAACTTTCCGCGACAAACCCTGACATTTGGCTAGAAACGACGTCCTCGCGGCTCAGCGGGGATTGAGACAGGAGAGATATGGTAAACCTGGTTGCATCGAGATGGATGCTTGGTCTGTCAAGGTCCGCCTTGGTTACACCAGCCCACCTAGCTTTTGCGATCTTCCCCTGGTATCAGTTATTGGTAGCCCTATTTTTACTGGGTCTTTATCACTGCGTAACTGAAAGGCAGTAAGAGCAACAAAAGCAGACAGGCAATAAGAAACCTAATTCCAAAACTCCGAGTTCTATTTTCATGATTGCCACATAGAATAATAAACTTGAGAAAAGACGTAATTGTTAGTTAAATAACTGAACCGAATGACATAGACTCACATGCAGTGGAAATAGGAATTAAAACAACGGTATACCAACACATAGGCAGAAGAATG
Organism: Acanthosepion pharaonis; assembly: GCA_903632075.3. Taxonomy (NCBI): domain Eukaryota; kingdom Metazoa; phylum Mollusca; class Cephalopoda; order Sepiida; family Sepiidae; genus Acanthosepion; species Acanthosepion pharaonis. The sequence continues at coordinate 2,555,316 of CAHIKZ030002578.1, forward strand.
AAAACAATATAACCCCTAGCTTGCACAATTGATTAAATGTTACGATAGTGACAACAAAGATGATGATATTAGTTTCACTGTAAACAATGTAGATCATGACATTTTCTCGTGCCAGAAATTCAGGCAGAAATTATTTTTCATCATTGGCTGCAAAATTAATAAATTTCTTTCGTATATATATTTTATGTACGTTAATCAGAAAATCCAGAATCTGATAGGTAGTTTAATATTTAGATCGATTTCTGATAGGAAATTTGTATTTTAACGGCTTCTTGGTCGGGCTGTGAATTTATATGCAAATAAATAGAGATATAGATAAAATCCATCTTTCCTAGGAAAGGAAAAAAAAGACCACTCATATGCGATGAGGAAATTTATCTCTATTTTCTCGAATATTCCATAGAAATTCTATTATTGTTTCAATCAATTATGAATTTTACGAGCTTTGAATGTTAACCCTACTCCCAATAAAAATTGTTTTATATGGCCAAATGGTCACAACTGATCTGCTATTTGCCAATAACTAGAGAGGGATGTGGATTTATGACCGTGTTTAGCGATTTAGTGTGAATTAAAAGTAACATGCCTCAACCCAAGTTTGAACTCTGCTTGTAAACTCCATTCTTCATGTCAATAACCGTCAGGTTACCTGCAAGAATGACAGACACACGTTGACTGATATGATGACTAGCCCGTGTCGAGGAGAACAAGGAATGAAAAAGCTTTTTACAAGCGCCAATTTTAAAATAAATATACGTGAGTTGTTTAAGCAAGGGCTAAAACAATCACTTTCTTGGCTGTTAGTCATATGTGGAAGATATAAGACAGTGGTTACCAGTTTGTGGTCCACGGACCACTGGTGGTCCGCGCAAAAATTTTGATGGTCAGCAGAAAAATTGGGATATTATTTCAATTTTTATGAAACTTCAAATTTTTCAATTGTTTTTAGTTAAATAACTTTGTTACCTTTAATGGGTGCATTTCATATTAATAAAATAAAAGTTTTGCGATTACTATTATTGTAAAGAAGTGAGACCAAAGGGGCAGTAATGGTTGCCATTTGTAATTCTGTCATAGCGCCGGTGTTGGTGGTTTTTCATGAACGAGGACGCAACTGATATAAGGGCGCGTCCTTTTTTCAGGACTCATTTTTTTTAATCAGACGGTTTTTGAACGGGCAGTGGATTGGCAGCAAAAAAGACATGAGTGCTGGGATTTCTTGATATTGGACATACGATTTTTGATTGCAACATTTCCTTCTGCAGCCCTTTAGATTTTATAGTGTTTTTGCTTATCAAACCGTTTGTCCTGATTTGATCTTGGATTGCACAATGCTTTGATCATCAAACAATTTGCATTTTCTAATTTAAGCTACTACATTAAATTAACTACAATTACATACATGTAAAAAAATATAAATTTGGAAAAAAAGGTAAATACCTTTTTTTTCCAAATTCATATTAGAGGCCCGCCAAATTTAAAATTATACATTTAGTGGTCCATGAAGTTCAAAAGGTTGGCGACCGCTGATGTAGAATTTACTTCCTGTGTCGATTAGTACTTAGTTACAATTTCAGTGGAAATAAGCCGGGCAATAAATCAGCCGAGAAGCTAAAGCCATTGAACTGACTTGCTGAACATATGCCTGGTACTTCCTGTAATAAATATGAGGCTGATTTGAGAAAATGTAACTTGTCTGTTGCCGCAGACAATTCATGATCATTAAAGATCCATCTTTTGTTTACTTTATTGTCTACATTGAGAAGTAACGTCTTTCATATCACATCCCAAACGAATCTACAGATAAATGACAACGCTTCTACTTTCCCTCCCAAGGAAAATGCACTTATGATGAGAAAGGCTATGCTGATGGCATAGGTATTCATAGCTAGGATAAAAATAAACTTTAACAGAAAATGAACACATTCTGCCAAGTGCTGCAAGAAGTAGGACTCTAGATAAACCTTTTCTAAACAAACTATGATCTGGGATTTGAATGAAGCAATAACAGTATTTATTCTGAATCAATCATAAAAAAGTCAAGATGTGGATTTAGTAAATACCAAAAACTTCAAGTAGCTCTGTGTATAGATTATTTAAAACAAATTTAGTATAGGAGATAAGTAAATTGAACATAAGAGAGGTAGTTTCACTTGACACTGAAAATTGATACAAAACCAAAACCTCATGTGTTTAGTCACGTCAGTTCGAGAAATTCATATGGATATAAAATATGGCGTCAAATCCATGCAGAATTTTGTAAACTGTCAGCTGAACAAAACCGTTTTCTAAGAACAATCGTTAAAAATGGTTATGAGTGAGTGAAGGTTATGGGTCTTGGTAGAAACATCACTTCTTCGAACCTTGTAGATTGGAGCTACAGATTCACAAAAAACTGTACCTGAAAACAGAAACCACACTACTTGAGGACTTTCAATAGCAGCAACAGTTAAAATGGATAGCACATATAACTCGAAGAGAAAATAGGAACGAAACCCTCACCAGTACTGGAAAGAGCGATAACAGTTATTGGACTTGAGAAAATTTGTTTAAGTGAAATTTTTTATAATTTTTAACCGACTGTTTTATTAGCTCCTTAATCAATGAATGTTAAATGTTTCTTTATAAGGAAACGGCAAATATTAGCATTATCATTGACATCAGGTATTTTGATTGCGACTACGAGAGCGTTTATTAAGGAATATCAAATGTTCTTACAATTTTGAAAAAAAAATATAATGTCCATTCAGCTAGCACCTAAGATCAGGCAACTTTCTAACTCCAATATTTCACCTCGTGTTGCCATGAGCAAGCTGGCCAGTGATCACACTGATTCACCAGATGTCAGAGCACAACTGATACAGTTTGCGGTATTTCCATGATTTTAAAGTAAGGTAGGCTTAAATAGTGTTCTCCCAAAAGTTTTCATATAAGTGTGTATATTGTCTTTCTTGGTACTATCGAAGCACACTTCTTGTTTCAAAACGAAAAAAAGAAAAGGCTAAAAAAGTAGTTGACACGAACGTTAGAGACAAACAAATAATATATTCGAAAGTTTGCTCGTGTGTGTCGAAAGTCACGTAGTTTGACACAAACAGAATTATTTTTATATGTTTACATTCAAGTGTATATTTTAGCATCGCTCAAGGCAACTGTAAAAATATATATTTTTCAAAATCATCTATGGACAACAATGATTCCTGGGAAAGAATCTTGCGTGCTTCATTCTACATTGCTACTCTGTCTTTTCCATTGGTCACTTAGAAGAAACGACATAACTTATTTTTGATTCTAGGTTAAAGCTGTCCTTTGTCCACCTAACCAGTTTCAAAATATAAAAAAAATAAAAGAATAATATATATATATATATATATTTATATATAAATATATATATATATATATATGTGTGTGTGTGTGTGTGTGTGTGTGTGTGTGTGTGTGTGCATAAAAGCTGAGTATTATCTACCATGTATTCAATTGCAAAAGAAGAATAACATATATCAGGTTGTTATTACTTCAAAGCTCTCAAGAAAATTAAATTTAGACATTAAATGACCCATAAAGTGTTGCTATGCCGTTAAACAAACAAATCGATCAAAAATCCTGATTTTGAGTATAGAGCAAATAGGTTCATTCATCGTCAAGTTCACACTCTTGCCATTGTCTTTTGAGAGGCTTATCTTTGTTTCCTGTTTAGGATTGCGTTTCCGGTTCCTTCTAATATTTTTTCATTCCCTTTTATTCCAAGTAGCCCCTTGCGTCATGATAGCATTAACTCCTTGCTTAGGGTGAATTGATTAAAAAAAAAAAAGAATCCTGTTAGGTTTATTCACTGCTATTTCTTTTTCAATATGTCTTGTTAGTCACAAATTTACCCGTGTTACTTGCCCTATTCACTGTTTCTTTCCGATCCCAAGCTTAAGCGTCACATTTAAAGGGCACTTTTTATTACTATTTCATACATATTATCGGGCTTCATTGTTTATCTGTAATAATTCATTAATGTTTTCCATGTGTAAAACTAATATTTGTTTACCGTTCTACAAAGTGTTAATAAAGTTTAACTTCTATATTAGTTAGTCATGTTTCGTTAAGATTCTCGGCTCAGAAGTTTAAAAATTCGATTTATACCAATCTATATGAAGCATTAAGAAAGGTTTCCATATTTATGTAAAACCATGAATTGAAGATAATATCCGGTTTTAGGAACATCTCCATTCCTACCGTTAGAAGCTCCGACTGACACCAATTCAGTCGGGTTTCGATCCTAGCTAGAGGCAAACGGATGTCTAGCCGCACTGATGAGCTGTAAACAGCGAAACAGTCTGTCTGTGGATGACATTATATTAGCTCCTGAATTTGATTTCAGTTGAGCAGGGGTGGGAGTAGGGTGTGGGTTTGTAAACAGTGACTATTATAGCTAATATAGCGAGACTCTTCGCGTAAGCGAATTGAGTCACTGTCAGTCACTGGGCATGTTTACAAAAGTAAATGCGCTAAAAATCTACCTCCATTCCTACCGTGCGCCGACGGCTTAGTGGTTAGAAGCTCCGACTGACACCAATTTAGTCGGGTTTCGATCCTAGCTAGAGGCAAACGGATGTCTAGCCGCACTGATGAGCTGTAAACAGCGAAACAGTCTGTCTGTGGATGACATTATATATATATAAATGAGAGAAAGAAAAGATGGAGGAAAAACACAGTTCGCAGGGCTTATTTTTTACAAAAGTACTCAATACAAAGTAGAGCAAAATATTATTATAATATTTTTATTATAATGAATTACAATAAAAATATTTTACATAATTACAAATCAATAACGATGTAAAATATATTTTAAGTTATGCTAGATTTATGTGTTAAAGTGCTAAATAACAGGGACAGAACGTATATCTATCTATCTATCTATCTATCTATATATATATATATATATATATATATATATATATATATATATATGTAAGTGTATATTGAAGCTAACACACAGAGGTGACAGAATATTTAATGCTAAACGCATTTGACGATTTCGTTTAGCATGAAACAGACTGTCGCCTCTGGGTATTGGATTCAATTTATATATATATATATATATATATATATATATATATATATATATATATATATATATATATATATATGAGAGTTGTCTGAACAGTTCATATGCTGACTTTGGAGGAGTGAAGGAGAGATATGTAATCTTCCACGCATTAGATTCAATTCTTCTTATTGAAAACTGTATTGTTTCCTTCCATTTTTCTTTTGACATCTGATTGTTAAAAGAATTGATTGATTGACTGATTTGTTTAACAGAATATCAACTCCATATAGGTCATTTAATGCCTAAATTTAATATATATTTTATTCTGCTTTCAGAATTTAATACATTTTAAATGATACCCAGCTTTTTTTTATAGAGATGTTTGTGTGGACATAATTACTTGAGGCGATGATATATGTGTTTTTTGTTGTAGCTTTGTTGAAGTTATATTTTGGAATACAGTTGGATTTTACGAAATTGCAGGATATTATAGGGATTAATGCCATGAAAGAATTCTTTCATGTTGCTATATTGGTTGATTTTTAGCGGCATATCAACACCACTATGGGTTATTTAATGTCGAATTGTAAATATTTTGAACATTTTTTTTTGCTTCAAGAAAATATATTTTGGACGCAATTGTATGCCTTCAACTATAGATAAAATGTATTGCTATTCATTTTGCTATAAAATGTATTGTTGGTCATAAATGTGCATTCTTGGTAATTTTTCAAATCAAAAATTAATTTCTGGTACTTCATAGTGTTTTTTTCGAGGGTTCAATATTTGTCCATAGCTGAGACACTAAATGGTGCTACCACTCCGGGTCACGGTGGACCCGGAACGGAAGCAATTAGGGGTAATTTAACGCTTCTCAAAACCTCAAACCTCTCGATTAGATGCCTTGTACTTTATCCTCATACCAAGAACTGTCCAAAGAAACCTTCAGATATAACTTGTAGCGACTTCTCTTGAAAATAGACAAAATTTAGCATCATGGTGTTATCAAGATCATTCATACTGACAGGCTTGCTACATTAGAGGAAGACGCCCCAGATTTATCAACAGTGCAAAATGGGGAAGCTGAATTTTATACTCTCGTACTTTTGCGACACTTGGTTTTATTTGTTCCGACAACAATATTTTACTGACCCATGTGAGTCCGGGTCAATAAAGGCAATAAATCATGGATTTTAAATAAACAATAATATATAAATATATTAACAAAAGACGTTCAGAGTAAAAATTGTGGTCTCTAAAATATTTATAGCGATTTACAAAATACAGCATAGACGTGGCACGAAATCAATTGTATAGAGCACCCAGTTAAGATTGAACTCACTACTCAGTCGTAATTGATACAGCGAGACAAGTTTTCTAAATATTACACGATGTCGAAATACCCAAGCGATTAATCAGCGTGACTTACATGTATCATAAGGCCGCAATTATGTAGCACCCGGTGGGGATTAAACTCGCTACTCAGTCGTAATGGATCCGGCGAGTGAAGCTTGACAAGCATTATATCACAAAAGGCACATCGAAACTACTTATATACCGTGTGTTTTTCACGGTTTGTCCCTCTTGTGGTGGAAGAGAAAGAGAGCGAGAATTCAAACAGAACCAGGGGCGATAATTCTAGAAATATTAATTATCAGCGAACTTCAATAAATACTATGCATACTGTGCTGACGATGACATTTTAAAAAAATATTGAAACTGGTGTTAATGAATTCATTAAGACCAGTATAAAATGTTTATTGTAAATTAATAATCTGATAGCTGGGGAACTTTGAAGAAAGGAAATATTTGTTAGAATTTTCAAATCACAAAACATTGTACGTCGAACCTAACATGACGAGAACCAGAAAATTCAAAAGAGAAGAAAATTAGAGCCTACAGCCGCTTCTTGTTATTCGTACATCGTCCTATTCATGTAAGATATTCAGAAGAGTTGACCAATCCAATAGATGAGAAGTTGTGAATTTCAAATTTCAGAACTAGTTCTTGCACTTCAAACATTTTCCAACAAATTCCGAAGTTTTTCCAATACGACATTTGCACCTGCTTTTGGCTACATTGGGAAAGGCGTGATCTAGGATGGGGATTACGCATATAAGAAGAGTGATTTTTCATTACTGGATATTTCCTTAGGCAACACCCCAGTTCTCTCGGTCATTTTAAACTGGCTAGATCATCACGGATAAAGCGGAAAGATTTTCGTTATAATTTCTCCGGGGTCGTCTCTGAAACTCCGGCTATTTGTCCGGTAAAAGTCACTACAGATCAAGTGGCTTATGCAAGAGGGTCAAGCTGTTTCTTACCTTAAGTTTCAATTTCCTTTTGCTAAGAGCATGGCTTATTGGCGTGTCGCTTGTACTGAATACCTTCTGCCTAATAAGGATTCAGACCGTTTAATGTTTAGTCTTAAAATCTTTCTGATTCATATATATATACATAGATATGCGAGCATAACTAAAAATAAGCTATTCAGGGTGTCAGTAGGATAGTGAAAGTGAAAGTAGACGAAAGATATACTTGCCGAGAACGAACACTTTATGTTATTAGATAAATTCAAGCGACACGCTGTCACAGGGATGTGGCGTTGTTCAGAAGAAATATGACTGGATCTATTAGTTTATACTTTGGTAAATGAAGTGCATATTATTAAATATATCTTTACTGTAGCACAGAATTTCGAAGAGCCTGAAGGATGTCGGAGCAAGAAGAAATGCACCGCAGACGAATACTGGCGTAGTAAGACAGTCGCAACATACAATATTATATTTGTGGATTACTGTCATATATATATATATATATATATATATATATATATATATATATATATATATATATATATATATATCAAGGAAGGGCTAAAATCACACGCTTACACATACTGCTCTTTTCTTCTATTATATCAAACTCTTTACATACACACGCACACACTCGCATCTATATATATATATATATATATATATATATATATATATATATATATATATATATATATATATCTTCTATTAACACGAAAAAATCCAAATGAATTTGGCTGGATATTAAAAAAAAAAATTGAATTCTAAAAAAATAATTAGCCCGATGCAGCTATGGAAAACGAAACGCGTCTTACACTTTGTTACATAATTTATCCTATATATATATATATATATATATATATATATATTTAGACAGACAGACAGACTGTTTCACTGTTTCACAGATCATCAGTGTGGCTTTAAAAAAATAACGTTTAAAATTACATTAAAAATAAGTCAGATTTAATTCCTTTCTTAAAATATTGTCCTTGCTTACGTTAGGATACAAAATAGAGCAGGCATGTAATTTCTAGAATTTGGGAGCGCTCTCTTCAAGCCATACACATAGACATACACATACATACGCATATATGGATTTTACTAAATAATAGATATATTCTAATCAAACATTATTTCTCATTACTGCAAGCATTATTTAATCATGTACCCATAAAAATAACGTTTGCTGTAATAATAGATAAATAGATAGATAGATAAATAGATAGATAGATAGATAGATAGATCGATAGATAGATAGATAGATAGATGAATGGATATGAACAGATTCAGATAGATAAATAGATATGAATATATATATATATATATATATATATATATATATATATATATATATATATATATATATAGATAGATAGATAGATACATCCATACATCCATCCATACATATTTCTATACGACACATATTAAAGTCACTTTAGATTTTTGGTGTCTCTTGGTTTGTGCTCTTCCGATTGTTCAACCCTTTGAGCGTCTCAACACCTAAAAGAAATGATAGATAAATAGACAGATATATATATATATATATATATATATATATATATATATATATATATATATATAGATAGATAGATAGATAGATATAAATATGAACAGATTCAGAGAGATAGATGAATGGATGTGAACAGATTGAGATAGATAGATAGATAGATAGATATGAATATGAACAGATTCAGAGAGATAGATGAATGGATGTGAACAGATTGAGATAGATAGATAAATAGATAGATAGATAGATAGATAGATAGATAGATATGAATATGAACAGATTCAGAGAGATAGATGAATAGATGTGAACAGATTGAGATAGATAGATAGATAGATAGATAGATAGATAGATAGATAGATAGATAGATAGATATAGAAAATTTTCCAAGTACTAAAAATGTGTCTGTTGATTCATATATCATCTTGTTGAAATTAAATTTTTTGGAAGTGAACCGACACGACAAAAACCTAGGCGCAGCACGATCTTCTTACCTATGTTTTCGCCATCGTGACATTTCTACTTAACAAAGCTTTGCCTAGTAAATATCGATTAACCTTAATAATGCGAGTGTAGGACTGAAAAAGACATTGAAAAAGAAACAAATATAGGGAGGGATAGAGGCGACATATAGAGAGATAGAACGAGAAAGCGGAGAAGAATGCCGTTGCGTTAATATATTTGCCGTGGATAGTTTTGTGAAGTATCATTCACAGTTGAAAGAATCCACTAAATTTTGCTGGGATTTGACTCGAGTGGTTTCTGCTACGATGAGCTTTGTTATAAAATGTGCGTATGAAAATTTAATTAATTTCCATATAGATGGCCCTTCTTAGCGATATTGAAAATCTTTGTGCGTCGACGCCCTTCTGATCATTTCTTTTAGGTGCTGAGACGCTCAAAGGGTTGAACAATCTGAAGAGCACAAATCAGGAGACGCCAGAAATCTAAAGTGACTTTAATATGTGTCGTATAGAAATATTTCAGTTATAAATTTTCGAAGAACCCGAAAGAATTATGAAGATTCTGTAAAAGCGGTCTGAAAATGTAAGATGAAGTATTGTCATTACTCAATGAAATATACGTACGCGTTTCTAATGGGTTCTTCAAACTTCGACGTGTAAGAAGCGTCACGAAAAATAATTTCAGCAAATTCATCAATCTGTCACGTTACTCATCATTTTCCCGCGTCTTTCCGAGCAGTCCAAATAGCTCTTGAAATCTTTCCCCCAATTAATATAAATGAAGATCCGGTAGTCATTACAATTGTTCTTTATATGGGGAATGCATTTCAGTGCGCGCGCACACACACACACATATATATATATATATGAAGAAATATAGTTTTAAGGTGTGCTATATTTATGGGATAAAGTGCTCAATATCAAAGATAGAGCGTATGTAAATATAAAAGTGAACATTGAAGTCAACACTCAGAGGCGACAGGCTGTTTCATGCTAGACACAGTCTTCAGGCCGCCGATTGTATCTAGCGTGAAACAGCATGTCGCCTCTGAGTGTTGTCTTCAGTGTTCACTTTATATATATATTTTAAATTGTAGGTTTGACGATTTGGATCGTGATTACGATTCCAATGTAATAATTATAACCATGGAATATTAGTGTTTGAGCCTTTTTATATATATATATATATATATATATATATATATATATATATATATATATATAGATAGATAGATAGATAGATAGATAGATACATAGATAGATAGGAATGGAGTTTTAATTTATTAATCTCAAATGTTTCAAGTTCATGCTTAAATGTTATTTTAATGCATACTCATATTAAATAATTTATTTATTTCTATCTACCGGTCTGAATATCCAAGAAATCTTAGATAAATATGCATCCACCGATGGAATTCGAACCTGCGTTCCCCTACGGGAAACCGTTATTAGATCTGGCGTATTTTGATCTCTCGGCCATGAAGAACCTATCGGGCAAAGCGAAAGTCGATTTCCTGCCACAGAACGCATATTTTTCTAATAAAATTTTTCGGAGATTCAGGCCGGTAGATAGAAATAAATAAATAAATAAACAGAGCGTCCACTCAAATATGCGTATCCATTAAAAATAATGTTAAAGCAATAAATTAAAATGCATATATGTATGCATGATAAAATATTTATGATGGGATATTTATCGGCAAAAATGCACAATATCCATCGATTGCATATAACCATGACACAGAGTGTCGCCGTTTCAATGTTCACCTTTCATGTATATATATATATATATATATATATATATATATATATATATATATATATATATATATGTGAAGGTATTATAAGAATTTGTACGTATATATATATATATATATATATATATATATATGAAGGTATTATAAGATTTTGTACGTATATATATATATATTTATATATATATATATGAAGGTATTATAAGATTTTGTATATATATATATATATATATATATATATATATATATATATATACATATATATATATATATATATATATATATGTACAAAACATTTTTTTTAATAGTATTCGCGAGATTTTTATTTTTTACGTTAATTTTTTAAAGGAATATATCAGCGAGTGGGAAAATTTGAAATAATTTTAATTCCGATGAGATGAGGTATTATGTACACTACTTTCATCATTCGGACTATTGCCCTCATCTTTGACGCCATATTTATTACAACGTTTCGGCCGTTGTACGCTCCGGCCTTCTTCAGTTGGCTGGAATGTCGCACTGAACCCTTCATTTCGATCGCTTGGGTAGACTGTTCTAGTTCCACCCGCCATGTCTACTTGATGTCAGTGATCAGTTATCTCCTGTTTATTCCCCTTTCCATGTTTCCCACCGCTTTAACCAGGTATTTTCAGTGAATCTAACTAATGCCTTTATCCACTGTTCCATGTGTCCTTAAGGACATCTGTATATGAATTTCTGGGAATGATAAACTTAATGTCTTCAGCAACCTTTTTTACCAGTGCTCATATTGTAATTTTTGCTGTTATTATTTGGTTTTTTTTTTTTACCAGAGATTTTATGTATTAGATTATTCATCTTCTTAAATTCTAAGATTTATAGTTTCTCCTCCATGTACAGATTTTTGCTTTTTCTTGAATAACGAGAAACTTTAATAATAATAATAATAATAATAATAATAATAATAATAATAAGAAGAAGAAGAAGAAGAAGAAGAAGAAAAGAATTAACATTTCTTTGAGCAACAAAGACAGGATGTTATGAAGGGCCATAATCAACTATTTCACCAGAAACACGGCACATAAAATAATTGCATTTACAATTTCAAGTGAAAATAGTAAAGTTTGAAACGTCATTCTAGACAATGATAATCACTTCAAATTACCTTCATAATGTCTACGTGGAATGAACTTAAGAAACAGGTTTTAATAGACATCCGCAGATACTGAAATATTATCATTATTGTTATTATTATTTTAGATTTTTTTATCTATCTATCTATCTATCTATCTATCTATCTATCTATCTATCTATTATTATTATTATTATTATTATTATTAGTGAAAACCCCTGGAACGAAATGGTCTGGGCAGATGCAATTCCTTCTCTAAATTCCAATTCATCTAGTCCACTTTCTTATGATTTTGGCAAGGTTCTAAATTTACCAACTAGCAGGGCATGGCCCTAACCTTCATATTTTATAGTTTCCTCAGCTCCCGGGCAATATCCTGGCATTTTTCCAAGTTTTTCCTTCCTTTCGTCATCACTTTGTGTTCACTAACATAGCCACGCCTACAACATAACAATTCTCTTTTATTTGTTCCAACTGTCATATTCGGTTTAAGCGATTGGATGAGATATCTTGTGGATTTTATTTTAAAGGATAACCTCTAATTTGTTCTTAAATTCTGTTTTACATGTTCGGGGTCAAACCGCTTGCCGTTTCGAGTGCATGGCCAACTCTAATCTGCAGTGTCTATCTGTATATTCAATTACTACACTGCTATTTCCACCAGTAGTAGCTGGTGACTTATACAGCAAGTTTTGACCAACACAATTTGTTAATATTCTGCCTGTTTGCATAATAACTCCCCTGTAAAGATTGCTAACTTCAAGTTCCGCAGGTTACTTTCCATTAACATCCTTAGGAATTCATTTCTTCCCTTTTCGACTATTGGTGAAATCATGTTAGATTGATCTCTTTAGCTTTTATAGGGCAGAAGGGTTCCTCAGATGAACTACAACGGCTAAATGTTCGTGACCAAGGCCAACCACCTAGTCGAAGTATTGGTTGTGTTCTAATTTGGAGAGGGATGGGCTTTGCCAGGTTAAAACGCTCAAGACAGGCCACATGATGAACACACACACACACACACACACACACAAAAACATTCACGGGGACCTAGGACTTGACATACGACTGTGACATATAATGGAGACAGGTAGACAGCTCAGCAAGTCGGTGTCCAGACGGCTCCTACCTGGGTTAAGGGCAAAAGCCTAACCAATCGAAGGGCAAAATTCTAGGGCAAATATGAACAGAAAACCGCGATAAAGTGCACCGGAGAACAATCATAACAATTCATAATTTACGGATATTGAAGAAAAAGGAAACTGTGAAGAGCCTTGATCACATATGGTAATTACGAAGGAGGAGTAAGAACATCACAGTATATGTCAGTTAAAGCCTTCACCATAGTTTAAGTGAAATAGATATCTAAATAATAATAAAAAAACATTGGTAGTTTTGATAAAGACGGCATCAGTTTAATTGGTTGGGCCGTTTTCCTCCCTTCCCGAAATATCCTATACCTAGGTTTCTCGATATGCGTACAAAGTTTGATACGCAGATTTCTACGTTTGTGAAAAAAATGTTACCTGTCTATCAATCCAGGTGTTATCTTTGTCGAGAAGAGCCCAGAATGATAATCTCAGTCCCCATCAGTTCGGTAATTTATCAATTCAAATGTCAGTGCGACGCTTACTCTCTAGGATTCGTCCATGCTAAGAATATTGCTGTCACGTACGGTCCGGTGCTCCTGATATTTGATAAAATCGAAAAGAAGCATCAGCAATATTATTGGCCTTGTTCTGGTCCCTCGGCTTCAGTCTCTATCTCACCACCGTAAGCTTGCATCCCTGTGCTCTTTCTAGAAATAATTTTATGGTAATTTTTCCGGTGTGCTCTTCGCTATTGTGCCTAGACTCTTTAATTTTAAGCTCAGTACTTGACTGGTGACGTGGTCTTTTTGCGGAATTTGAGCCCAATTGGATGTATCAGAAGGCGTAATTGTGTGAAGGCTTAAAAATGTGCGTGTACGTTAAACATTCATTCACAACAAATAAAATAAACATTTGAAGGCAATTCAATTGGAAGAAATCAAGGAGAAATAACGTAGTTATAGATTTCGACAAATAACATGCATTTATATACGTTTGACATACACAAAGTGAATTTAAGATTGCTTGTTCAATGTGATAAGTGAGATAAAATTGTAAGGAGTGACCATGCAGCGATTTGGTGTATGAAAGCTTATACTTAAGGTTTGTCTATGAAATTAAAACAGTTTGATTTTTGCAAGGTGAAATGTCACTTGTGAGGGTTCAAATATTAGATTGTATGTGTGCGACAATTGTAAATATTGTTTAAAGTCATAAGGAGTTATGTGCCTTTGACTAAATGATGTAAGTTGACTAAATACAATTACTACTTCGGTAGTGATAATGTCACTTTTTCTAGTAAATTGTAAGTTGGGTCAATTCGTGCGGCAAGACTTTCTGAGTTGTGTTGAGCTGCTGAGAGAGAGAGAGAGAGAGAGAGAGAGAGAGAGAGAGAGAGAGAGAGAGAGAG
>CAHIKZ030002578.1:2575000-2592500 GCA_903632075.3 Acanthosepion pharaonis
AACTATAAAGTTTTCCGTTTAACATTTTCACGTTTTTCAGGAATCACAGCAGAAATATGGCGTTTAATGATTTTTCGTATAGCGAATTCGTATTGCTTATAATTAATGTGCATCTGGTTACAGTAAAATATTTTGATGTTTTGTTGTGTCGTATTTTTATTAGTGGTGCCGGATATTTTTTGTAAGACTAATTTTGTTTGGTTATCATTGATGTTGTTTGAAGAATTATTGTTGATTAATGTTGATTTTATGTGTTTTAGTTCACTCAGAAATATTCTTTGGGAAGAGGATTTTTTATATTCTCTATTTAGGAATTTTTTTTTATCACTGTTATTTTATAACTTTCATAGTTTAGAAGACAGGAGTCCGTGGTGGTGTTTTTTTTTATGCCGTTAGGTGGTAAATACTTTGGATTTTTGTTCTGTATCCACGATGAGAAATGGGATTTTGTTCCTAACCATGAACTCTTATGTCAATTTTAGCGTTGAGTTTTTTTTTTTTTTTGCAAACGTTGATTTAAGATTTATAAATCCGTCTATACAAAAATGTCGTCAACGTACAACGAGTAGATTTGTGGTTTGTCAGATTTTTCAAACACTTTGTTTTTCAATATAATACATGTAAAAGTTAGAGAAAACTGGAACCTAATTGATTTCCTATGCTGAGGTCATTAGTTCTGATGTAGTTGTTTCCATTATGATTATAGAATGGGGCCTTCGTGGTACAGATAAATACAGATCAAATGATAACTCGAGATAGATTGACAGATATAACGATATTGACAGTGTGAGTATACTGGCTTAGATAGATAGATAGATAGATAGATAGATAGATAGATAGATGTGGCCAATAACATACATATGTCTAAATACATGTGTATATGTATATGTATGTAGGGTGGGTCATATCGAGACATTTACAGATGTAGACAGATTGAGATAGATTAAAAAAAAACAAGACAGAAAAACGGAGTGAAATTAATTAATTTATAAACAGATAGAATTGAGTAGGCAAAGATATATATATATACATGGTAGATTTTTTTTTATATTCGTGCGAAGTTTACTGAAATATATGTACCATTAAAATGAGCTTTTAATAAGGACACATAATATTTCCCTTTATTAACCATACCATTCCCTGCATTCGGTCTGCGTTTCTTTCGTGAAATTGTTCGTATCATGTTTAATCGAAGTGAGCCGTTGTATTTTGTCGAGACTTCCGGTTTCATCAGATAAACGTGTCATCTTATTGGAATCAATATACAACATGGATGATGCAGAGTAATAAAAATGTTCATACTCACGCGGCCAATTTGCAAAGCAATTTCCCAATTTGCACCTCGTTTCGTCCTTCCGCTTCTAGAATGGCTTACATCCGGATTAATGATGAATGCTTCCACGGAAAACTTCCGACACTTGAGATCGACTTCCGGAATGCGGAGTTTGTCGAAAATCAGCGATCATTCTTGCACTGCAACCGAATAAAATAGAATTTTACTGCAAATAATTATATCACTCATGCAATTAATGTTTGAAGCATACATTATATATATATATATATATATATATATATATATATATATATATATATATATATATATATATATATAAACTGAAAGGGATGTATAATATTCTATACATAGAACAATTCCAGGAAAGTCTGAAATCTTTCGTGTGATGCCTTTTGCCATTTAGGACTTCATAAGACAAATGTGATCTTTACGTTCATATGATTACGCATGCGCATGCAGGAGAGGTGATGCTAAAATTTTAAATTTAAATTAAACAGAATATGTTTTAGGTTATACCGTCCATTTTACTTTATTATTAGTCTACGTATTTACCAATTTCATGATAAGGCTATGTATTTCAATCAACCCACAGCAAAAAAAAAAAAAAATGACGAGAATGGCTTTTAAATATAAAAAAATGTATAGTATTTTATTTTCGTGTTTTTACAACTAAATCTTTCACAGGGTGTACGAGTATTATATTTCTTGTGATAAATTGTCTTTTTGGTAGTTGTTTCCAAAGATAAAAAGAAATGTATGTGTGTATGTTTCAAGAAAAGGAGCAAGGGAGAAACTGAAGAAGAAAGTGTAAGTGTCACTTAGTTTGGTGAAGAAGAGTGTAAGTATCATGTAGTTTATTGAGGAAGACGGGTGAATTATTAAGGGAATCTTTTTGAAGACGCTGCCGTAAACTTATGTTCTGCTTTATCTCCTTACTGGCCTGTCTGGTCTAGAAGCTTTCCTTACATACTCTTCAAATGAATCGCGGAGGAATTTTTTTATTGTCGGTGGGAACGTGACCCGTTGTTTGGTAAATGTTAAATATTTATTATGAAAGGATTAATTAATTAACCGGAAGGATGCATGAATCCTCAGATTCAGAAACCATTTTTTTTGTCATTTGGTGATTCACTGTGTTATGCTAATTTACCCACGCACGCATGGACTCTCCCAGTTATAAATAGGAACAGGTACTGCCTTTTGGTAAGAGAAATTTCCAGCAGTCAGCTCTGACAGTCAGACCGAACATTCTTGTTCTAACACTCTCGTTTCTATATTTTTTGTATTACTGTTTCTGTTAATATATATTTTTTTTAACTCCATTAATGTCTTTGTGTCTTTATTTCTGGCCCTAGCAAGGCCACGACACACTGTCTTGGTGTTTATTTCCATCTTCACTCCAGATATTTCCATACGCATGATACGCTTATGATAATTGGCCTGATCAAGGTTTGCAATCAAATATGGCGGATACTACCTCGTGGGGAAAAGTAGTTTTTAGAGTAGATATTTTTCACATAGTCACTAAACAAATTTGTCATCCATCGTGACATGTCACCAAAAAAAAAAAAAAAAAATTTAACATGTCTGCTGGTGAGACAGACTTTATATGTCAATAATTTTTACTATACACGTGTGCGTACACATAAGCACAGACACACACACATACGCACACATATGCACACGACCGTACGAACATTGATGATGGCAATATTAGACGTTTTCTTATATATCTAGACCGAGCAATCAGTGATAAGTTCGGTTGAAAGTTATATAATTATACTATTAAGGTTTTCTTTAGGAAAATAAGTTTCTTAAGTTCAATAACAGTTATCACTCAGTATTAATTCGAGCTTTCTTTCTTAACCCTTTTATAAGGGCGGTTGGAACTACAAGGGGTTGATGGCATATAAGGCGCACTTATTTTACTAAAAATATCTTTTAAAATTCCCTTGCGTCTTATATGCCATATGTAGGTTTAAAATTCGCGATAGTCGGCCGAAATTAGCAACTCCTATTAGCTTAGACTTAAACATGAAGGAGCAATGTAACACGTGGATAGTAATGCTTGATCACTTACAGGAAGAATAAAAAGAACCAGAATTCTACAAGTCTGCGAATGGGTGAAGGACGATTGGAATAATATTAGACCTGAAATTGTGAAATCTTTAAAAAAAGTGTGGCATTAGAAATGTTCTTAATAGAACGAAATATGACACATTATTTAACGACAATGACATTAGTATTGAAAATGAGAATCAGAGTTTTGATAACGACGACGACAAATTTTATGGATTTGAAAATCAATAAAATTTTAATGGTAACTGTACTGTTTTGTTCAATTGTAATAATTGCTTGATATTTATTTTGTTTCCTTACGTTTGGATATAATAAAGCTTTATAGGCTCGTGCTCTTTTTTCCTATTATTTTTCGTTTAATTGTAATCATGGCTTGTTTAACCAAAATAATACCTCATAAATATAGCCTAGGTTCCATCATTTATTAATAATTTTACTAATTACTAATTTTTTGTTGTTGTGCCCTGCTGAAATCGGGGTGCGTCTTATACACCCGTGGGTCTTATATGCCGTCAAATACGGTATGTCATATCCAATTTTTTTGTGTCGTTAAATGATGTGGTTTCTGTTATTTGGTACGGTTCTTTGCTAGTGATTCATGTCCATAAAATTCGAAGACGGATGATCCTTGTTAAAACCCACTGCCATCATTTCGTCCGATGCCATATTTATCCATTGATATTAGAAAGCGCTTTTATATAGCTGGCAGTTTAGATATTTATGAACAAATTTGGAAAGAATATTTAACATCATGACTTGAGTTTTTAGATTTATGTTTTGTAGCAATTTGCAGCGAAACAATTCCAGTCTATTCTATGTTCAATATCCTTATCTCCTATATTAAACAGTGCCATAGATTTCTACACATATTCCAGTCTTTGTTTCTCCAAGTAACAATTTCTCATTTACTACACTTTATTTTTATCAAGTGGATCATTCTCTGTTCCCCTCTTTTCCCCTTGCCTTCAATATATGCTGTGGTTATTAGATTCTCCGGGCCTTCTTTTCTCAGGATGTGGCCTAGAAGTTTCAGCTGTTTTCTGTCGCTCTGAGTTTCGTCTTCCTCTGTAAAGACCATTGTCTTGCACTCATTACCAAATTGGAGATTAGATATTACATAGCAGATCTAATTGTCTGAAACTTCTACATTATGTCTTCCAGAAAATTCAGATGTCTATCTGATTACTAGCAGTAGTTTTCTTTGTAATTCCTGTCCTCATTAAGCTTATTTTTTTTCGATGTTTTTCTGGCATTCATCGATAGAACCTCATATCTACAGGGTGCGATGGGTAAATGGTCTGCACACTATAGTAATTTCAGTATAGTAGTGAGAAAAAGAACACCATGACGAAATTCACTCTGACAGATATTTGGAAACGACATGCTGTACTGCTTGGCACTCGCACCGGAAACAGGGCTCACTTCTCTGAAAAACCAACATTTTATTTTACATTAATGATTTGCTTAAGAATATACTCAGATCGTTTATAAACATCTATGCCGATGAGACGACTATATAAGGATGCACCTTTAAAACTCTCGATGATGAAAGATTGGCAGCTGCTCTCTCATCTGATTTAGCACTGATTACCCAGTTTGGCAAAAATACCTGTTTGTATTTAATGCCTCAAAAACCAAACTAGTTATATCGCTGATCGGACATCGACCTACTGCCACTATCGTCATGATAAACGGATGTCCTCCTGGGGAGACCCCGTGCTTTGAGAAGTTATTGTGCATTAAACTCACCCTTGATCTCAAGTAGAACTCTTATATACAATCAATCGATAAAGCAGAAAAAATGAACAGCTCACTGTACCGCTCCAGTAAGTACCTGGCATATCATACTGTCTCTTACCTTTAAAAGAGCCAGATCAGGCCAAAAATAGTGTACCGCTGTCATATTTGGGTGGGAGCTGCACAGTCTTCACTTTCCCAAAAGAGTTCAAAAGCGTCTCCGAGTCCTTGTGGGTGACGAATTATTTTCCACCCTCCAGCCTATCTCTCACAGGTGGGATATGGCAAGTCTCTCACTGCTTTATCACTACTTCTATGGAAAGTGCTCGGACAAACTACATTCCTTGGTTCCACTAGGTCCAAGCTTAGCGGCTAGGGCCCGCCATGATACTTACATTGTAACAAACCAACTACACTCCCTCCTTATTCTATTGGTGAGAAATAAGTTCCATTCGAATTTTCAGCATTGTTCTGTAGAACCGGCTCCCAAGTGGATGCTTCCCCGATCACTAAAATCTTAACCTGTTCAAATCTAGATTTCATAGTTATCTCCCTCTCCTGTCCGTATAAAGTAGCACTTAACGTAACCCTCAACCGCGAGTGACACCCGGGCCTTGCACAGGGCGAACGCTACTGTAAGTAAATAAGTAAGAAGTCGCCCATCGGGTAGGGTGATTTTTATAATGCCAAGCCCTGCCCCCACTAAAAAAAAAACGGAAGTACGCGCATACATATACATTACATTAACTCCAAGTAAAGCGTTTGTATATACGCAGAACAAAAATCAGTCACCGTTTGAGAAGAAAAAGAAGTTGAAATTTAAGAGAGAGAGAGAGAGAGAGAGAGAGAGAGAGAGAGAGAGAGAGAGAGAAAAGTAGGGAAAATCGTTTTTTGTTGGGTCACAAAATCGATGAGATGTGAGCCAATAAAACTTGTTTCCAAGAGAGAAAACAAGAACAAATAAATACTAAAAAATCAGAAAAATAGAAAAAAAACAAAACAAAACAAAAAAAAAAAAACAGACATGCGAGTTTTAAGAAATTGAGAGATTATTAAATAATGATAAACACTGATAGTTTAGTTCAAGATGGGATCAGTCATGTCTGCTTGGCTGTTTAAAATGAGTCGGTCGAATAATAAGTCTAAAACTAATAAGAAAGTTTGGAATATTGTAATTGGAGAGAAATGGACAGAAAGAATTTGGTAAATAAAACACTAAAATGGGCGCTGTAAAAAGGAAGATAAAATAAATGGAAAACTATCGGATATAGATATAAAGATACTAAAAAAGGGTATAGGTCGAATGAAAAGGGTAAGAAAAAGGGTATGTTCATATGTAGACCATAATGTTCTTTTCAGGAATTGGTAAACAGATAGAAAAACAGATTCGCATATATTTATAGATAGTAATTTAAAGGAAAGTAAAGGACTTTATTTTTAATACGGCATTATTTCTTCCCATTTTTATAATATTTAGAATATATATATATATATATATATATATATATATATATATATAGATAGATAGATAGATAGATAGATTGATAGATAGATAGATAGATAGATAGATAAAGAAGAATGATATATAGATAGAAAGAGACGGACTGAAATAGATAGATAGAAAGAAAGAAAGAAAGAAACTGACAGAGATAGATAGATAGATAGATAGATAGATAGATAGATAGATAGATAGATAGATAGATAAAAAGAAACGGACTAAGATAAATATCTAGACACGGATAGATGGCTTTGCACAAAGCTTAGATAGATAGATAGATAGATAGATAGATAGATAGATAGATAGATAGGAAGATTCATAAATAGATAGAAAGAAATGAACTGAAATAGATAGGTAGAAAGAAAGAAAGAAACTGACAGGGATAAATAGATAGATAGATAGATAGATAGATAGATAGATAGATAGATAGATAGAAACGGACTAAGATAAATATCTGAACACGGATAGATGGCATTGTACAAACAAGCTGAGATAGATATATAGAAAAATAGATAGGAAGAATCATATATAGATAGACTAAGATAGATACGTAGATAGAAAGAAAGAAACGGGCTGAGATAGATAGATAGATAGATAGATAGATAGATAGATAGATAGATAGATAGATAGATAGATAGATAGATAGTTTCTGAGTCATCACGGATATTACGATGGATATGATATGAGAAAAAAAGATAATGAGTGATTAATATCTTAAATGTAGACAAATTTAATGAAAAAGAAGTAAAAGGAAAAAGAAAGGAAGGCAGAAAGAAAGAAAGAAAAATGAGGAAAAGTAAGAAGAATAGAAAGAAAAATCAAGTAAAAAAGAAAGAAAGAAAATATCGATTTTGGGAGGTTAGCTTTGAAATCAAATTCACTTGTCAGTAATAAATAATTAAAAGAGGCATTATCAGAAGGGAAATGCCGTGAGAAATTGTTTATTTTGAAAAAGTGAAGATAGCAACACCATTAATGAGAAGATTCAAATAAATAATGTAAGAAGACAGTGTATGACCGAAAAAGGAGAGAAGATTTTGAAGATTTTTGGTCAAAAGAATTTCCAGGGTGACAGGAAAAAATATAAATATAGGAGAGCAGCTTAATAGAAATGTGGTTGGTTAAGAAAGAATTTAAGGGCGAATAAATATAAGGTAAAGGCAGTTATGATAATATTAACCGGTTTCATATGAAGAAATATTCGGCAAACAATGTCCGGAGAAGGATTGTCTTCACTAAGACCTACCTTTCCCTCGCTGGAAACCATTTCAACCATCTATGTTAGAAAGTGGTTCTATACATTTGATAGTTTAAATATTTCTTAACGATATTGGCGCCATGCATGACATCCACACGAAAGTCTTGATCTGACGGGAAATGTTGTTAAAAGAATGATGAAAAAATAGCAATTATTTAGGAAATGAAAGCGAAATTTCCGGCAGAAAAAGGGTGAAGAATTGGGATGAGAAAAAGAAAAGATTGCAAACAAGAAGAGAAAATAAAGAAACGTGGAAAAAATAATGAACGGAAAAGAAAGAAGCAAAGAAAACAGAAGAAGGTAAATATAATTTACAAAAAAGTGAAGAAAATACGAGTGAAAGGGAGAAAATATATAAACTGAGTTTAAAGAAAGAAAGAAAGGAAGGAAGGAAAGAAGGAAAGAAGGAAAAAAGAAAGAGCAAGCTAAACGACGACATAAAAGAAAAGAAAACCAAGAAAGGCAAAAGAAATCAAATCGTTCGAGTAAAAAGAAAAAAAAGAAAGTTGTGAATGAAAAGAAGAGAGATAGGGTAACTGAAGAAAAGGATAGAAAATGGAAAATAGAGAGAGAGAGAGAGAGAGAGAGAGAGAGAGAGAGAGAGAGAGAGCGAGAGAGAGAGAGAGAGAAAGAAAGAAAAAATACGCAAAAGAAAAGAGGAAAACAAAAACATGTAATCGGAAGAACAAAAGCTAACCAAAAATATAATTAAAAACAAATGATCTATCTATCTATCTATCTATCTATCTATCTATCTATCTATAATTAGTATCTATCTATAACCATCTATCTATCTATAGCTATCTTTCTATGTCTGTATATTTATGTTTGTTCGTCTATCTATGCATATAAACATACACACAAACATACATACATACATACATATATATATATATATATATATATATATATATATATATATATATATATATATAAAAGAAATATGTTGTAGTGGTTCCAACGAGAGAAAAGTATGTATATTAAAAAGAAGAGAAGAGAGGTGCCGCAAACGTTTTTGGTTGTAATGTGGATTTATTTAGAAAAAATATGAGAAATTGATAATATATATATATATACATGAGAAATTGATATATATATATATATTATCAATTTCTCATGTATATATATATATTATCAATTTTCATATATATATATATATATATATATATATATATATATATATATATATATATATATATATGAGAAATTGCTAAAATGTCAGCCTACCTCGCAACCCGGGTTTCAGAATGCAAGGTCTCCTCAGGCAAGTGGAAGGATGTTACAAGCCAGGAAACTACTTCAATATACCAGAACACCGGAAATGAAAGTACCGGAAATGAGAGGATAAAAGTATGAGGATAAGTGGAGAGGGGTGAAAAAAATATTTATTGTGTTTTATTTCACTCATCCGGGTTCATAGGTACCTAAAAATATCTTCTTAAATGCCTGAACCCAGGCATAATCTCCTTTCTCTCATTTAATAAAACACCTTTATCAGGATACGCAGCAATAGCCAATTTCTTTTCTTGGTACAGCCAATAACAGTTACCACGAATACTGCCGGGTTTTGCCTTCCTTACCATTCTCCATCTCACACAAGGGCTCCTGTTATACCTCGCTTTGTATTTCCAGACACAATCGGCCAGCTTGGTGTCATATCTGTGGTTTTTCAACCTAAAAGACGAAGCATGATTATAAAATCTTTTTGAAAGTACCTACAGTATATTCATTGTATATTTTCTTGAAACCATTCTTATCACTGACCTTAGCAATGGAAATGATGCCTTCACAAAGAGATTTTATAATCATGCTTCGTCTTTTAGGTTGAAAACCCACAGCTGTCTGATTGTATCTGGAAATACAAAGAGAGGTATGGCCGGCAGTATTAGTGGTAACTATTTTTTATTCTCTCCCATCCCTTTATCCTCATATAGTTTCCCCCTCATTTCCGGTACTTTCATTTCAAATATATTTAATTTCTGGTACATTGCAGTAGTTTCCAGGCTTGTACATCCTTCCACTTGCAGTCGAAACCCGGATTGCGAGGTAAGCTGGTATTTTAGCGATTTCTTAAATATCTTAGCTCGACATATTTTACATCGAATTTTGTATTGATCATTTTTTGTTGTATATACATTTTAGGAGCCGCAGTTTTCACCCTTCCTTTTATATTCCAATCCGTGTATATATATATATATATATATATATATATATATATATATATATATATATATATATTATAATAATATTTTTTGTTTAAAAATATGATTCCTTCGCTACATAAGAGTTCTCATGTTTCAAAAACGAGAGCCGAAATATCCAAATAATTATTAAAATTAAGTTGGATTGTGGTGTTTAGTCCCGTTTCATCTTCAAGCGAAATTTTCGGAATAAGCTATCTGTCGGTTTACGTGTATTTTTAGGCACGGTCCGTTACAGAATTTGTTATTGTGGGAGTGGCAAGACTATTTTCCTTCGTTAAGTGGTCAGAGAGTTAATTCTTATCAATAGATTCATCAACTTCTAAGAGGTTTTGTTAAGGTTGAGTAGGGTATCTATTTCAAGGCTAATGTTTGCGGTCACCATTTAGTTAGTTCCCAGTGAGGGATATTTTTATGGCGCGCCTACAATCGTTATGTGTCTGGGGAATTGTTTTTTATTATTGTCCGTCTGATTATCTATTTATTTATTTGTTTATTCAAGTGGGGGTTTCATATACAGATCGCATTACACTGAATTTCAATTTGTTTTTTTGCTTTTTGACGACTACAAAAAGGGTTTTTCCTATTTAATGATTTGGCTTAGCTTTTAAGAATTTTACTTAGCTATGGGATTTTTTTTTATATGCTAATTATTTAATGCGAAAGTTTGTTGATGTCTGCAAAAAACCATTAACTCCTGCCTATGTTTTAATAATTTTTCATTATTTAGAAATTTAATGATGTGTAGTTTTTCCTGTAAGCATAAAGGGCATGGGTCATCCTAGGTTTTACAGGTTCTTGTTTTATTTATTATTTTCCATTTTACTTTTGGTGTTTTATTCGTTTCTTTTAGATGCCAGAAATATTGGGATAGAGATGTCTGATTTCTATTTTGAATATTGTTGAAGGAGCTCTTGTGTTGCCTCCATCTAATTTTAAAATTATTCTTTGTTGAGCCTATGTATATCCTATCAGTGTTAGGGCTTTCAATGGATTTCTCTCTCTCTCGTTATCTATCTAATGTTCAATGAATTTATCCTGTAGTTTGGGTTGAAATAAAATAATTCCATGAATGTCTGTTGCCATTTATGCGAAAGTAAATAACGAATCTGAGCTCGGTATTGAAATTTCATTTTCTGTGCAGATAACCATTATGATCTATCTATCTATGCCTGGCTATTTGTTAGTCTGTATCTATCTATCTATCTATCTATCTATCTATCTATCTATCTATCTATCTATCTATCTATCTCTGGCTATTTGTTTGTCTGTGTATATCTATCTATCTATCTATCTATCTATCTATCTATCTATGCCTGGCTATTTGTTAGTCTGTGTATATCTATCTATCTATCTATCTATCTATCTATCTATCTATCTATCTATCTATCTATCTATGCCTGCTATTTGTTAGTCTGTATCTATCTATCTATCTATCTATCTATCTATCTATCTATCTATCTATCTATCTATCTGGCTATTTGTTTGTCTGTGTATATCTATCTATCTATCTATCTATCTATCTATCTATCTATCTATCTATGCCTCATTATTTGTTAGTCTGTATATCTATCTATCTATCTATCTATCTATCTATCTATCTATCTATCTATCTATGCCTGGCTATTTGTTAGTCTGTATCTATCTATCTATCTATCTATCTATCTATCTATCTATCTATCTATCTATCTATCTATGCCTGGCTATTTGTTAGTCTGTATCTATCTATCTATCTATCTATCTATCTATCTATCTATCTATCTATCTATCTATCTATCTATATATCTCTGGCTATTTGTTTATCTATGTCTGTATATATATTAATATATGTATATTTGTATATTTCTTCTATCTATCTATTTATCTATCTATCTATGTCTGGGTATTTGTTTATCTATCTATCTATCTATCTATCTATCTATCTATCTATCTATCTATCTATCTATGTCTAAAACGACAGATATAAAGCCGAACAATTAGCAGCTGTTTATTGACGTCAATTTATAAATGTATGGAATGGCGATAAGCAAGGTTTTTAAGGCCTAAATTCATTAATTAGAAATCCAATCCACCGTAAATGCATCATCCGCCTTTGAACGCCTGGAACATTACGATTTCTTCGACGTATTTGCGATAAAAGGAAAATGGACAATTATCTTCTAATAAATATTGGATCATTTTTGGACTGGACTCCAGAATTATGACAACAACATGAAATTATAATGGCAGTTTCACCTCCAAATGGAAGTCGCGATTACACATAGAAATATGTACAGAGGATGTGTGCGTAGCGTGGCAATTATCGGCACAGAATGTGTTATTAGCGTGCCGATTTCAATTTCAACCGAGGTCGTTGCGTTCGATTTCGCACAATTCTCTTGGCAAGATACGAACCTCTTTTTGTCTTCTTAGTTAGGTGTTAATAACAGGACAGACTGTGTTCTCTAAACTTAAGTAGCTACAAGTCTATGAGGAGGAAACCTAAAAACCAACCTAAAGGGATGCGATTCGTCAGGTTACCTTGCTTTAGATACACCACTGATACAACAACTGCGTTTGGAGGATATCACTTTTGTACACCACTATGCATCGCTTCTTATGAACTTGAAGAGTCAACTTGAGATAGTGTCTCAATAAAAACACAGTGGAGAAACTAAGTAGATATCACTGCACTATCTGTCATCATAAGTATCCCTTGCTCTTTAATCTAATAATAGTTATTTTAAAAAGTATCCAATTCATTTTTACTTATAATTTATATCAGTAAATTCTGTTTTTCGTAGCGCTAATTCCTATTTAATATCGCTGATTTTGCAAGTATTAATAATGAAAGTACTTGAACATTATTATTAATAATGAATGAAAGGAAACCAGAAAAATAATCGTCACTGAATCAAAACTTCCGGATGAGCTCATCGCTATAGTACCTATTTCTACATTTTCATAGTACTTTGACCCTTTTTTTTTGGTGGTTAACTATTTGCCCATAGCGTGGACCCTAACATGTGCTACCACTCCGGTTCCTCAGAGTGTACCTGGGAACACCAGCAATTAAGAGGTGATTCCACGCTCCTCAAAACCTCTTGATTAGTTGTTGGATGAAGTTTATCGTCTTACTCAGGACGCGGATGTAGTTTATCGTCTTACCCAGGACACTCTGTTATTGGATACAAACTGATTGAGACACGCATTATGATACATGTCTATTATGACGATAGTAATGTTAATGGTTAGAATAACCTTTTCCATACAGGAAACATTCGGCATACATTGAACAAACTTGTAGGATTACTATCGGTTAAAATTTATAAAATCTTTTACTCTAAAGTGCTTGTTTTTTTCAGGAAATTTTATTTTTCAAAAATTAAATGCTATAACTAATATTTAATATTTATAGAAAATTACTTCCAAAACAATTGATGTTGGTAGTGTGGAAAGTTAACAGTTTCATTATATGACTATTTTTCTCATTGTTACTGTTGGAAGTTTATGTTAAAGAACTTTGTTAATGAGTTTTTAGTGCTACCATTCAGGGTCAGAATGTATTGCTGGTAATATTTTTTTCTTCAAAAATTTATTACTGGTTATAATTTTTTTCTTCACAAATTCATTGCTGGTAATATTTTTACAAACATGTATTGCTGGTTTTGGTTTGTTTTGTTTTACGGCATATCAACCCAAATAGATTATTTAATGCCGACAAGTTTTTTATTGCTGGTAATAATTTTTCCAAAAATGTATTTCTGGTAATAATCTATTGCTAGTAATATATTTTTTCTTTAAAATTCATTTCTGGTAATATTTTTTTTACAAATATCTATTGCTACTGTTAAAACCTATTTTTAGAGGGTGTGAAGTGCGCTGAAAAGAATTGTTTTGAGAAAGACAGTCTTGTAGCCGTAAAACTGTATTGCTGGTAATTTGGACAACAGCAATCGAGTAAAATGGATAATCAGGATGTTAGAAGCTATTCTGTTAGTGAAAAATCAATGGAAATTACCATAGCTAGAAATTAAACTTAGTCTTATTGAGTAACAAGCCGGTGATTCTTACTAATTAATTAGCAAGTGATATATTCAGTAATGATCCTTTGAAAAGCTACTTTTGACGATATTTATTCACACGCAAGGAGTAAATTCGGATAAGTCAATTCAAAAAGAAAGATGTATAAGAGATTCATCATCTTTCCCAAATATTCCAGCCCAAATTAGAAAGTAAAATTTTTTAACGGAATATTTGACGGTGGTGGAAAAACATTCTCTTTTAAAGGATGAGTTTTCATTCCTTGATAATCTATTAGGTACGTGACAATCAAACACATAAATGAATACATCTATCTGCATAGTTCACTTCAGAGAAACGAAAATGCAACATAGAAATACAAAGGCATATAAGAATAAAGGAAATGCCTTTCTGAAACTGTTATTTAAAATACAATTACGGCACAAGGCCAAAATGAGGAGGGATTGTGGTTGGTCGTCACTAACTATCTTATACCTAGCTAATCTGATTCAAGACTCATTCACAGATTACTGTTCGTTTCAAACATTCCCATTGCCACTGTTATATTCCGTGCTAAGGGAATAAACTCATAACACCAGGTGGATAATAGAAGAAAGTTTTATTGTACACAACCAGTACAATATGAAATACGGTACAGTTATACACAAAGGTCAATCTAATAGTGAGTGCCACTAATTGGAAGGTCGGATGTGCTTGCGTCATCTCTCTCACTTCTCTCTGTTTATTAATTGTATTTAAAATACAATTACGGCACAAGGCCAAAATGAGGAGGGATTGTGGTTGGTCGTCACTAACTATCTTATACCTAGCTAATCTGATTCAAGACTCATTCACAGATTACTGTTCGTTTCAAACATTCCCATTGCCACTGTTATATTCCGTGCTATGGGAATAAACTCATAACACCAGGTGGATAATAGAAGAAAGGTTTATTGTACACAACCAGTACAATATGAAATACGGTACAGTTATACACAAAGGTCAATCTAATAGTGAGTGCCACTAATTGGAAGGTCGGATGTGCTTGCGTCATCTCTCTCACTTCTCTCTGTTTATTTATTGTATTTAAAATACAATTACGGCACAAGGCCAAAATGAGGAGGGATTGTGGTTGGTCGTCACTAACTATCTTATACCTAGCTAATCTGATTCAAGACTCATTCACAGATTACTGTTCGTTTCAAACATTCCCATTGCCACTGTTATATTCCGTGCTAAGGGAATAAACTCATAACACCAGGTGGATAATAGAAGAAAGGTTTATTGTACACAACCAGTACAATATGAAATACGGTATAGTTATACACACAGGTCAATCTATTAATGAGTGCCACTAAGTGGAAGGTCGGACTTGCTTGCTTCATCTCTCTCACTCTTCCCAGAGTCTCGCGTAGACAGTTGACTTTATAGGTACTTACTACCTATAGTGTAATCATTCATGGGCTGACTGGTTATTCCATTGCATCAGAAACTTAGCAGAGTATTAAAGACGGGTAATTGTCGTTCAAAGCAACGAAAAGAATACTGAACTGTGACGTAATAGGACAATGTATACTGGACAATCTCTTAACAGACGAACAAATCATTTGAAGAAACAGATTTGCGGACCCATGACGAATGACAAGAATGCAAAGGGCAGTTGAGAAAACAGGAGGTTTTAATAGAAAATAAGAATTGCAAGGAACTTGGTAATTTTAATCTGAATGTCACAACTGAAAATTCTGGGATATTTAATGAGCAGAGGCGGCTTAGAAAATCTTTTATGAAAAAATAGCAG
Source organism: Acanthosepion pharaonis (assembly GCA_903632075.3). NCBI lineage: Eukaryota > Metazoa > Mollusca > Cephalopoda > Sepiida > Sepiidae > Acanthosepion > Acanthosepion pharaonis. The sequence continues at coordinate 2,590,868 of CAHIKZ030002578.1, forward strand.
AACAAAGACAAAGAAAGATAGTAAAGAATTTAAAAATACTTAAAACAAAATTATAAGAAGTTCTGGAGAAACATGATCGCCTACGTCCTCAAGACACACGTCAGATTAGAGAAGAAGAATTTCCTGTTGTCTTAAATCGGAAGATGACACATTGAATTTCCTGTTGTCTTAAATCGGAAGATGACACATTGAATTTCCTGTTGTCTTAAATCGGAAGATGACACATTGAATTTCCTGTTGTCTTAAATCGGAAGATGACACATTGAATTTCCTGTTGTCTTAAATCGGAAGATGACACATTGAATTTCCTGTTGTCTTAAATCGGAAGATGACACATTGAATTTCCTGTTGTCTTAAATCGGAAGATGACACATTGAATTTCCTGTTGTCTTAAATCGGAAGATGACACATTGAAATCGCTCGTAAATGTCAAGAGAAGATCTATCGTAAAATATAATCTGCCTATCGGTTTTACTTTCTACAAACTGCAGTTACTTTTGGGTGGGTGCGAGGCCTTTTGTTTTACTTCTTTATTCGAAATTGTGTTCTGTATCAGAGACGATATTAATCCAGATTACCTTTTTTTGCAATGTTAACACTTTTCTTTTTACATATTACAATGATCCATATTTTTCCCTAATTTCTTTTTTCTGTTTTCAAAATTTTAGTGTTTATTTTACACTTTTCGGGTGCCTCTGATATTCATATTCAACCAGTTTAAATATAATTTTCTTTCATTTTCTTTAATATATATTTTTTTAATTACTTTTTCTTGTAATAATTCTTCGGTTTTCTCTTTCTTAACGTTCGTTTCAAAATCTTTTTCCATTCACCACTCTCTTTATTCTACTCTTTTTCTATTCTTTCTTTCTTTCTTTCTTTCTTTCTTTCAATGCACCTTTGATTCTTTGCTTGTTTCTTGTTTATTTCCATTTCTTTCTTTTGTTTCTTTGGTCGTGTTCATTTCTTTGTTTTCTTTGATTTTGCCTTTCTTTCTTTCTTTCTTTCTTTCTTTCTTTCTTTCTTTCTTTCTTTCTTTCTTTCTAGATTATTTACTTCTGTCTCACTGCTATTTTATTTCATTATTTTCGTTCTTTCTTTCTCGGATTTCCTATTTTTTTTCTTTCTTTTTGGGTTTCCTCTCCTTTTTTTCACAATCTTTCTTTCATTCTTTTGTTTCTCTGGTCCTGGTTATTCCATTGTTTTCTTTTATTTCCTTCTTTAATCTAATTTGATTTCCTATTCTTCCTTCTTTTATATTTCCTCTTTCAATATCCTATTTTCGCTATCTTTTTAAAATTTTTCTTTTTTTCTTTCTTTTTTGACTTTTATTTCCCATGTTTCATTTCTTAGATTTTTTATTTATTTCTTTGTTTGATTTCCGACATTTTTTTTTATTTCTCTTTATTTCTACGATTCTCACGCTACTTTCTCAGGTCCCGTTTCTTTTATTGTTTATTTTGATTTTCTTTCTTTTGTTTCCCTGGTCATTTTTCGTCCATAGTTTTTTTCTAAATTCTTTTATTTTCTTTCTTTGATTTCTTGTTTTTGTTTTTGTTTTTTTGATTTCCTGTTTTTTGTTTTCTTTTTTGTGTTAATGCTAAAGAGCGTATATTAAAAGTTGTTTCTTTCT